>JAPMOR010115007.1:133781-252713 GCA_026543865.1 Argiope aurantia | reverse complement strand
TTTGAAATATTTATTTTCTGATTTGTAATTTAAATTACTGTTAATTAATATTATAGGAAAACTTTTGCTCATAAATTTGTATTTTGAAACTACGCTCTATGGAAATTTATTACTTCTTTCAAAAAACTAATATGTAATTAAAATATATATATATATAACAAGTATTTATTAAATTTCATAATAATAAACTATCTTTTGATATTTTTTGACAAACTTTGAAACGTATCTTCATATGCTTAAAATTATGAATCAAATTCTGATCCCAGTTATTATGTTCCGAGAGACAACAAAAGATTATGGCCTGATTCCGTAGATTAGCTATGAAAATTTGGATTATATGAGTACTATTTCTATCTGAATCCAAATACAAATGTGTTTGTAATTCAGCTTTATTAAAAATAAATTTACCAGAGTATGTTGATTAAAAAATTTACAATTAAACATTTTAACAGAATTATCACATAAAATTTAATATTTACTAAATTTTTCCAACCCTAATAAATATCAAAATATTTTATAAATGGTTCACATATAATAACAATGCAACATTGGTAACAAAGGTTTTAAAATATCAATATAAGCTGCTTAGAATGAAAATGAATTACTGTAAAACTGTTTTAAAAACAATAGTAATAGTGACGTACTTAGATATTTATTTGTAATGAATTCATTTTTCAATTTATTATATAAAATGCCTTCATTGGTGTGTAATATGATATTCTTATATACATTGAGCATAAAAATGGGATAAGGAAAAATAAGCAGCTATATAGTAACATTTTTATAAAATCAACCAGAAAAAATAAATGCAAATATGTATTTATTATACAAAATTTAATTTAAATATTAATCCCTTTAGTTTACAAAGATTAAATTAATAATATTATAAAGAAATTTGATTTTGATTCATAAAGAAATGAATCATTTTAACTAAATTAAAAAAAGAAATGTTGAGTTTGGTTAATAAAAAAGCTGATAATGAAAACTAAAATTAAAGAATTGCTCATAATTCTTTTAGGGTTTTTAGGCTTGTAGTTTAAACATTAATCTGAATGAAATTCACATTTCACAATCAATGGCCAAGAGTTTGAATTTCAGATGACTTGCATGAATTAACTTTTCCTATGCTATCTTTTTCACTTGTAAATGATTGTACATTTTCTTAAGTTGTATTTTTATCATCTGGTTCATTACATTTAAATTTCTTTCTTTCAATTGGTCCTATTAAAACTGTAGAAGCTTATGTGATCTGTATTTGTGAATAGCTGCATCATCAGGATCAGACTTTTTTCTTTTCCTTTTGCATTTCAAATTTTTATAAATATAAATAACAAGCATATTTTTTTCTTCTGAAACAACAATTAAAAAGTCTAATTCCTATAAAAAAAAGAATATAATGAATAATACAAAATATTTAATATATGACGATACAGTATATAAACTTAGTAATACATCCCAGAAAAAAGCTTTGGTGAAATATCCATGTAGCACAAAAGTTGAAATAAAAAAAATCCCTCAATTTTATAAAAACTGGAAATGAAAAAGACATAATAAAGTCGATATAAAAATTAGTTTGCCATAAAATGACCAATATAATTTTTTAAAACATTGATGAATGAAATGCACTATCATGTTTACATAATATTTAATTCAAAGAACTTATTCATTAACATCAGAAAAATTATAATTAGAAGTAGCCATGGAAACAGATAATACAGGAAAGGTTTTATAGTGCAAAAATCAATCCTGTAAACCTATCAGCAGACAAATTCATTTATCACTTACAAAATAATGGAAATCCACAAAATTTGCTATTGATAAACTGAAAGCAATATAAATATTTAAGAAATTTTATAGCTGAAGTATAAAGTACTACAAAATGATATTTTAAAAAGTTTTGAATAAATAAATGACTTCGTGTTTTGAATATATATAGCAATTGATTTGTTTTTATACAACAGTTTTATAATACAAACATTCCATGTATACCAATTTTTAATGGTGATATACAACTCTGAAATTTATGATTAATTACTTATATAATTTAAAATTATAAAAAACTCTACATTCGTGATAGATAATTAAATTAATTTTAAATAAACCTAACAGTAAAATTTTGTAGAATTGAACAAAACTTTCAAACATTTTTATGCATCAATCTTACTTTTAAAAAAATCATACTATAATTAACAATATATAGATAATAAAATTCCGGATTTCTCATCAAAGCAAGAATGTTTAATAGATTACCTTATCGGCGTATGACTCTGCGTTTTAAAGTGCAGATTGTAAACGCTCGATACTTAAAATAAACATTTATTATTTTAGGATATTACGACCAACGATTGAAAGTGTTTTAAGGAACTTAAAATCAAACACAAACTACGTCAACTCCAAGTAACGGCGAGCATCTCACTCGTTTATTTACTTTTTACAAAAATCATCGTTGCCAGATGCAACAGCAGAAATAAAGTTTCATTTAACACAAAATAATATATCAAATATTTTTGCTGCAATTACTTCAAAACAAACATGAACAATTATAACAATTAAACAAATACAGAACATTAACAATTATTTGTAATATTTAGTTATGTGTGAACCACAATGACTTGCGATGATGAGTTGCGTTACTCACAACCTGTTCCTACAACCTTCGATAAAATCAAAATATAGTAAACATTTTTTATTTCCTTCAAAATAATATTTTAATACTTTTATTGTAATGAACAAAAACGATCAATTTCAGTTTAAATACACGAAAACAATGATATTAGATTCTTTATTAGTCCAATTCTTTATTACTTTCACCATCTCGAAATCATCACAAGTCGGCGGCAACTGCGTCCGAAAAACAGTTGATCAGAATGTGATCATTCGTTGTAGGATGATCAAAAAATGGTGCAAAACAGGGCGAATCAACAGCCAGTTTGGTCTGAAGTATACCAATTTCACCGATGTCTTAATCATCAGCTGATGTTTAACTACGGTTGGTAAAGTAGAGCTGATATATAGTATCTCAGCTCTATACCATAGAGCTGAGATACTATATATCAGCTCTACTTTATGTCAGCTCTATGGTGAATACGGCCGTAAAACTATCATCCCACAAAAATGATTGTTACGTCATTATAAGACTTAAAAAGCTACACCAATGATCTTTTAAATGATATCAATTTAATTGGCGTACAATCTTACAATTCTCCCATGATTTTAACAAATGTTTTGAAATATATATATATTTTTTAATATTTGATGACATTATTGCCACTACAATGGAAATCAAATTTCATTGTTGCATCAAATCAATTAATCACATTATTTTTTTCATTGTTTTGGTAATGGGCAGCAAAATTTGCTTTCTGCCAGCTATTGAACGCAGAATCAAATCTGCAAAGAACGGCGCAAAAAAAATTCGCATATTTTGTTTATGGAAATCGAGCACAGTATACTGTCTGTCGATCACAAGAATAGCTCCCGCCAAGAAGTCTATCTAGTGGCGGTCGCTGTAGTAACAGGACTAGTTCATTTCTAATGGGGATTAAGCGTGTAGGGAATTGGCGGAATTAAAGGTTACCACGTCATTCTTCTTCTCGGATTTAAAAGAGTTGCACGCGTTATCTTATCCTTGTGTTTATTTTGCTTTTAAAATTATTTGTTCCTTACTGGTTTAATTGATTTTACTAATTTGCTAAACTTGCAAGATGGCCTTTAAGTTAAGGAAGGGTGAAATTTTGAAATCGCAGGCACGTAAAATTGTATATAATGCTACTGAATTTTGTTCCAATGAAGCTTCATCGAAATCTACGTTAATTCCACTCCCACAAGCTCTGAAAAGGGCTTCTCAAGCAACTGGAATTTCTGAAGCTATAATAAAAAAAATAAGAAAGGAAGTTTCATCATCGAGCTCATCGACAGTTTTAAAATCACCCGGTAAACACCGTAAAAGACCTAGTGAGCGAAACTGTGAAATAGACGACTTTGATAAGTGTGTTATACGACAAACAATTCAAGACTTTTACATGAAAGAAAGGAAAGTATCATCCCTCAGAAAATTACTACCCGTGATGAAAGAAATAATTGGATTTTCGTGGCAAAAAGACACATTGTGCAAAGTCTTACATTCAATGAATTTCCGATGGAAGAAGTGCGTGAATAATAAAAAAGTACTCATGGAAAGACCAGATATTGCTTTTTGGAGACACAGATATTTGAGAGAAATGAGATGTCACAGGAAAGCTGAACGACCGATTGTCTATATTGATGAAACTTAGGTAGACAGCAATTTGACATTTAAGAAATGTTGGCAAGATGACACAGTTTTGGGAGCTACAGCAAATGTTAATTCGAAAAATAGACTTATAGTTGTTCATGCTGGATCATCAACGGGTTTCCTTACGGGTGTTTTACTAGTAGATTTCTTAGAGGGATTTCTTAGAGGATTTCTAGTGATTTCTTAGAGGATTTTGAAATGCTTGAATGAACATTATTTTCGAAATTTAGACGGTATTTTATTTTATTTTACTTTGAAAACTGTTTTGCCTTAGAAATTGTTGGAAAATACATGCTGAAAGTTTAATAATCAACGAAGTTCTGTCATTGTATTAATAATCTAAAGTTCTTGATAATTATTAATAGTTATGAAAATATTAAACAATTATTAAAAAGTTAAATAATTACTTTTTTATTGTAATAATTTTTATCTTTATTGCATATTTATTAATATTTCATTTTTATGTCTAAAAGTTTAAATATTATTATATAATTAATATATTAAACAATTCTTTTTCACTCTTTATAAATCAATTTAAAAAAATCGCCAATACGTCATCAAGGCGATCAGTAAGCCAACATGGATGCCTTTCTTTTTAAATCCCCTATTCAAAATAGAGCAGGTCTTGTTTCCACAGCAACAGACTATCGTAGACATATTGGCGGGAGCTATTCTTGAGGTAGACAAACAGTAACAGCTGCTTCTTTTCTGACATGCGCAGTGTTTAGATTGAAAATTTGCGTATGGGTTGTTGGCGGTATTATTGTAGTGGCGGTTTTTTTGCTCTAATTAAAACTTAGAATAAGGTATCTTAAAAATTCAAAATGGACTCTACAGAGTCACGGTCTCTTGAATGGAAAATTTGTTTCAAAAAAATATTAGCTCCTCACCTTTTGAATACCACTAATATGGAAGAGCAAAATGGTGCTTCTCCTCCTTTGAATGCGTATAATGGCGAAGAACAAAATGGTGTGCAGGATAATGCTCTAAATCCAAAAAATGATAAAGTCAACAATATTACCTTTCTTAAAAATTCTGAAGATGTACAAAAGAATTATTTCATCAACAAGAAAAGAATTTCATCAATCACGGCAGACGCTGCCCAGGTTAATAATAGAGCTCAATCATTCATCGATGCTTTTCGTCATTGTCGCAATTCTGACTTACCCGATAAAGAGTTCAGTGACTCTGAAAATGCTGAAGAAGAAGAAATTGCAAAAATAGTTGCTGCTGATGCTGAAGAATTGGCAAAGAATTTTGAAAAACTTAAATGTAAGAAAAAAGAGAGTACTCGTAACCCACCGAAGTGGAAACATGCTTTCAAAAAAGTATTAGACCCTACATATTTTTTCGAGCCCAGTGAAAGTCGAGTAACAACACTAACTCTAGAGGAGGTATTTCACTCGTTAATTTTTTTTTCTTCATTTAAGATTTTTCTATTAATTTAAATCCTTGTTTTGCCTAAAATTGTTAGTAAAATTTTCTGATATTAAAAGGATTATATAAAATGTTAAGTGTTGATGTGTTAATATTTATACATTTTCTTAATTTCTTATATACAAAATATATTGAGAGGAAATATGATAAATAGAAAAAAACAGTTGACATTTAACTCTAAAAATGTTTGTAATTTTAACATTTTAGATCTATCTCAATTCTCCATTCTTTATATTCATACATATAAAATTCATTCAACAATTTCGATTCTCTAAAAATATGGAATTTTGATGTGCAATTACTTTTATTCTTATGACAATAAAAAATTAAAATTGTTGTAAACAAATATATCTTAATATTTTTTTCTTTCCCTCATCAGAAATTTACTTGCTTGTTATTATTAAAATATAAAAAAAGTTTTTGATTTGGATTGTATTCCTAATGTATTATGGATAGTGATGCATACATTAAAAGGCACACTGGGTAAATACCAAAATTTCACCCTTTCTTCTATTTTTTTTGAAATGTTGTCTTTTTTTTTTTTTTTTCTGATGCGATATACTGAGGAGTACAAAGATTGAAATTGTAACTAAACCAAATTAATAATATATAAAATATTTTGGATTTAATATGATTTAAACATTACAAATAATTTCACAATGATCATTACGTGTGGACAGCTTTTGAATATAAAATATGTCTTAAGAATATTTCAAAAAATGTTTGGAAAGCTAGTTTTATAAATCAATTGGAATGTTTTATGCTAAAGTTGCACAGAAAAGTTTATCCATTCTAATTTTAATAATTTAATTAAAACTGAAATAAAAAGTCAAGTAGTAGTTAGTGTGAAACTTTTATGCATGATTTATATTTATATGTGGAAAATAAAAATGTACAAATATTTTAATTCATCAAAAAGGATTATATATGCAAATAATGATGAAAAAGTTAAATTATTACTTTTTTTCACTTAAGCATTATATGGAAACTGAATATTGAAATAAATTCTTTGTTAAAACATATAAAATTTTTCAAAAGTCTAAATAATTAAGTTTATATCTATAATAATGTACTGAATTATATCAAGCATATCGTTAAATTTATATATGAAAGTTTATAATTAATAACATTTTGTAATATATCTGCGATTCTGTGATAAAGTTAAAATGTATTTCAGGACTAAAAAAATATGCATTTAAACAATAGATGAATTAAAATTGGTATTAATTTTTCTATGACATGCAAAATTGCACTTCATTATACTTTTTGGTCAAATTTATTTATATGCATATAAAAAAGCATATATTACTTATGAAAAATTTTGAAAGCTTTAGGTATTAGAAAACTGAATCGCAGACTTTTTTTCCCTTTATTGTACTGAAGCTCAGAGATATGAAAATATAAGTTTTTTTTATTGATCAAAAAAATTTTGTACTTGCTCTTGATATTGCTGTCTTCAAAAGTATCAACTTAGCAGCCTCTCATAATTTAAAAGTAAAGAAATAAATTTAAGAATGTGTGTGTGATAAAAATAATCATTTGATGTTTGGTTATTATATCTACATCGTCTTAAATCATAGTATAAATTTTTGTTGCTTATAATTCCCATGATAGGTCATTTCATGTTTATTGAAAATTATTTGAGGTTCTTATTCAAAAGCATTAGTCCAGATTGTATAAGATCAGTCATTCAGAATACTATTGACCTTTTTTTTTTTTTTTGATAGAAATCTCAAGGAATGAAAATGAATGTGATCTTTCAGGCTTATTTACATCTAGTCTGGCCCTGTGGCCCCTCTCCTCCTTTTACTACTTGTACTGCAAATAAAAAATAAAATTTAGTTTTATTATGAGTATTTTCCATTCATTATTTTATCTTGAGAAATATGATTTTGTTATATCAATCATGAATATACATTCTAATATTTATGATTTAATTTTTAAGGGAGGGGTAGTTTCAGAAATTATTCTGACTTATAAGTTGCAGAGTGTATTAAGTCATTGTTTTTTAATTTATCAGTGATGATCCATTTTTGCCTTTTTATACATGATATTCTTAAGTTAGTACTACAATTACTGTATCTTTTTTAAAATTTTGAAGAGTAGTTTCTTAGTTGAAATTATTTCTTCATTAAATAATGAATGTCAGTTTAATTTTTCTAATAATAAATTATGCTCTGCAATTGATCAAGTAAGTGTAGCTGTAAGAGGATATACATTTTTGAAAGCTTTACATTCTGGAAAAGAAATATATGATAAAGTTATATACATTTCATTCAAGATTGTCAATAAGCTATTTTTAAAATGTTGGAATGTATAATGAATAGATCTCCTTTTATGCATCGGTAAAAAAATATTGTTTGGGCAGAGAAAACTAATAAGTGTGAAAAAAAATGAAACATGTTATGTGTTGCCCTTCCATCAGAAAGATGTAGGTGATTGTGATATTGTTCTTGTTGAGTACATACATTTATTTCGCGAAACATGTAGATGGTAGTTATCTATGTTTACTCTGTTTCAAGATTTTAATGTTAAAAAATTAGATTATTTGAGCATTTTTTTTTAAATCCTTTATTTAAAGACATTAAGTGCACAAAACTGTTGAAAGTTATGGAAATTATTTTTATTATATATTTCATGTACTAATTTAGTTCATTTATATTTATGGTCCATTTTAAAGAAAAACTACATCTATTTTTGGACAGAACTCATAATTTTGAACCTCAGTTAGATGGCAAGGGCAAAACCTGAGCTGGTGCTTTCCTTTCAACTTTTGTAGAATTTTTGACCCCAATGGATTTAATATGCTTCAGACTGGTTCTTCGTTGTTGTTGGATCACAAGTTTGAAACCCTTTGACCCTATAGTCGAGATCATATCACCAGGCCTTTGTAGTCCTTTCTCGTGTAGAAGCTTCTGAAGAAAGAAGCTTCACCATTGAGAAAAATAACGATGAGAGAAATTTAAATGAAATATCTAATTTCACAATGTTTAGTGTATGATCACAGAAAGCAATCTTGTGGAATCCACTCAGTAAGTATTAATAAAGAAGTGAGAAAATCATCACCATCAGACCATTCAAAATATTGCATATTTTTTAAGAAACAGATGGCGAATAAAATAGCTTCTAATGATATATATAGTAATAATCTGGTTTCTTGATGTCTTTACAAAAAAAATGAAATTTATTTTAGATAAGAGAAATTGCTGAAATTAAATATAAAGCTGTATTATTATTCAACAAGTCAGAAGTTTTTCATTATTATCAAAATCTAAGAGAAGGGAAAAGCTATTAGGTGGAAAATTGAAAGTGTTTGAAGAAATTTTTTTAAAAAGAAATACAATTTTCAGTTCATATTTAGTAAAATTAACATGATTTTTTTTATATTCAAGCTTTGTTTACTTATGTTTGTAAGATTTTTACAAGGAACTGAAATGTTAATAAAGTAGCGGTATAATAATTTTTTGCAGCATTATGAACTGTAGTGTAAAGAAATCATTTTAAATATACAACAAAAAATCTTTATTAAAATTTTCAAACAAAACTTGTGTAAAAGACATTTTTAACTTAGTTTAATGTTGATAAAACACACAAAATAATTATTGGTAGTATTTTATGTTTAAAATTGAATACTTACTTAGTTAATACATAACTTGTTTTTTGTTTCACAATACATGATTCTATAATCAAAAATATCTTTATATTGATTCATATTTTTCTCTAAAGGGGCTTAAAAATTGCCAATAAAGTATTTATTTTTTAAGATAAAGTTTGACTATGCACCCGAGATAACTCTTATTGAAAGATTAAAAAAATTATGCAACCTCTTGTTATGCTGTTGTTGTACGTTTATTGCCTTCGGAAGAATCGAAAAACGAAGCTATTTCTTTTCACATAAATCTAAAAGATTTTGATTCTCTGATATGAGTTTTGCATAATTTATTCTGCTTAATGCTTAAAATAACCATCAGCACTAAGCCATAGTTTTAATAAGCCGCTATTCCCAATGAGGGATGCCCATTACCTTAGAAACCCTTTAATTTTCTCTCACTTTTCTGAAACTATTTTAATTTTTAAAAATCTTGGGAATACAAACCTTATTTTCTTTAAATATAACGAATTGATAGTTTAATTTTTCATCCCAGCGCACTTGCCTGCCTGCCCCACTCTAGTTACGCCATTGATTATGGATGTATATCTCAATAGTTGGCCTATATAGGGCCTGCGACCCTATGTTTTTGATAATTTTTCATCTACTTAATGCCTATTATCCTTGCTCTGAATTTATCTTTCGAATTGGAAAACGCTCTCTGAGAACATCGGTATTGATGTTGCAGTGATGTTTTCTGGTTCTCCTTTTAGTTTTTCTTGGATATCTTTAAAACTTCCCTGTTCTCCCATTGCACGCTTATATCAAATTATAAAATATAAAATTCCTTACATTTTCAAGCTTTTATTTCTCTTCGTTTTAATATTTTTGGAAATATGGTATTTTTATTTACTAATGTTAAAGAATGTAAAAATAGTTGTTTTGAAACTTTTCATAACACTAGTACTATTTTATATTATTCTATTTCAAATCTATATGAAAAATAGGCTTTTAGAATGTGCTTTCACTTAAAAAAATTCATAGTTGAAACACCATTTTTTATTTTTTTACTAATTTTTTACAGTTTCCAACAGTCCTTCGACTCCTTATATTTTTACGATTTTCACCTACTAAACTTCGTATGGGACCCCATGTTGTATGGTGATTCTTTATCCTCTTGTTGCCTACTATCACCCCTCTAAATTTGTCGGTGGAATTCGGCAACACCCTATATATATATATATATATATATATATATATATATATATATATGTACAGTGGTGGCCAAAATTGTGGACACATTTGAAAATTTTTGTTTTCCAACTTTGTATGCTTATAGAAAACGTAACGTTTCACAAAATGCAAACTCTTATATACCATTTTAAAGAGAATTTAATGCCGATTTCAATACAAAAAGCAAAATTCAAATATTTACAATCCAAAATAGCTGAGCGGAAATAATTATCGAGATACATTAAATGCTGATGACTACAGTGAATTATCAGCACTTAGTAGGGTAGCCTTTATTTTTTATTTGTTTCACACTGATGTTTTATTAAGATGACGAGAGTTTTAAGCTCTTCCTTTGTTATTGCATAATGCCAGGAAACAATTTTAGCCTCAATTAATTCTCTTTAATTGAATGCTTCATATGTACAAGAATTTTCAAATGGTTCCATAATTCTCAATAATTTTGAGGTCAGGGCTGTTTCCTGGCCATGACAACCATTCAATATTCTTTGTACTAAACCATGCTTTCGATATTTTTGCTGTGTGGCAAATGGCTGAATCCTGCAAAAAAATAAATGATTTATTGTTGGGAAAGAGATCACAGATGGAATGTGTAAGTTTTGGTTGGTTCTTGAATAGTGTCAATGTATTTTCTTGCATTTAATGTCCCATTGATAACATGAAGGAGACCAGTACTGTCTGCAGACATGCATGATCAAATCATAATACTAAGTTCTTCATAGTTGCCTGAATGCAGTTAGGATGTACTCTTATTCTATGTCTTTTATATTTTCACCATCACAACTGAATAATAATATCTTTGTTTCATCACTCTGTATAATTTGTGGCCATTGATCATCTGTCCAATTAATGCGTTCTTTTTTGCCCACTATAATCTTTTTATACGCTGCTGTAAATTGAGATAAGGATTTTTTCGTTAAATTCTACCTCTTAGTCCAACATCTAATAATCTTCTCCTGATTGTTCTTGAACTGATATAAATGCTGGCATCATTCAGTTGATTTTGGATGGCCATTGATGACATTCTATCTTGGAGACATAATCTTTATTCTCCTGCCGTCAACAGATGGTGTACCTTTTTCAGCCATTTTCTACTTTGTTTTTTATTGAATTTGTCTTCTGATATCGTAAACAAAACTTTTGGACTCCAGATGTAGTCACTGAACCACCCACTTGTCTTGCAATTTCAGCATAGGAAAGATCAGATTCATGTAACACAATAATCTTAGTTCTCCTTCTAGGAGTCCAATCTATTCTTTTATTCGATGTCATTGCTTCTTGACTAAATATTAGAAATATTTACGAAAATTCCAACTATATATTAAAAAGTTTTAACAAAAATTCTAACTTGCTATTTGATTACATAAAAAACAATCTTCCTTCTACAGAAAAAAAGCACAATAATGACTTGTTCCAAATTGAAACATGTTAGCTTCTGCTAGTAGTTATTAAAATTTTATTGGTTCCCAGAACAAGAACAGTGATTTGTCATTAAATTTAGAAATTACAATTCACTTAATCACTGTGTGTATTTTTCAGATTAAAGTAAGAATAACTTTTTGCATTGCAAATATTTGAATTTTGTCTTTTGTTTTGAAATCGACATTAAATTATCTTTAAAATGATATATAAGAGTGTACAATTTGTGAAATGTAACATTTTTTATAAGCATACAAAGTTAAAAAACATAATGATTTTCAAAAGTGTCCACAATTTTGTCCACCACTGTATATATATATATATAATTATTGTTGCAAATTTATAATGTTGCTTCCCAGCGCAATTGATTTCATCGTAAGACAGTTTTATGGTCAGATCTGGTGGATGCTGAACCAATGCCGGATCAATGACCTCCTGCCTTGACGACAAATTAAAAAATTCTGGAATCTCCACGAATTGTGGTGATAAGTCCATGAGATCGTGATTCCACTTCTTTTCTTTTTTTTTTATTTAATCAATTCTACGCAGGTTCTTGCACTCTGAACGGAGGGATAATGCATGCAAGCCCCTTAATACTTGCTACATTCTTTTAATGATACCTTAATTTCCCTTTCCTAAGTCTGCACATGTCAAAAAAATCACTATCAAAATCTCATTGTAAAACTACCAAAAAGAAAAATTTCGGTCTCTTTTACTTTTTTGCACTTGTATCGCGATGTACACGGACGTCAACTTATCGCCACTACTTCCATGTTCATATATGTCTCCCATGATCAAATTAATTAAAGTTTTAATAGTTTCTTCTATTAGGCCATGCAACTGCAAAAATACAGGGTGGCCATAAAATAACTTTTCCTGTTTAGAGGCATCTACATCTAAAACGAATGATCGAAATGAAACCACATTTCTAATACAGATTGTGGAAGGCATGGGAAGATGAATTCCGCAGGAAAAATAATTAGTACTAAATGTTGCCGATAGGTGAAATATTGGTGCTGCTGTCACATATGAATGAGGAAATTTGCATATCGAGGTGGATTATGTAAAATTCCTAGTGAGTGCGTAATAGCAGCGCCATGCGTTCTTTGTAAAAAGGGAAGTGTAAACGACCTGATAGCAGTACATTCTTGACTATTGATTTGTTCTGAACTGTTTGTGTTTGACTGTTGATGTGTGCTTAATATGGGCCCTACCTTATCTCAGTATACTTTTCTGGTAAAACCGTTCTACACTAGACAGTGCAATGCCGTGGCTGCTCTTAAACAAACCTGTATGTCTTGAAACAGAACATAAGATGAGCTGTTATGAACATCGAGACCAGCAGTTTACATGCAACAATGGAGAATATCCTACACCGTATGCAATATGTTGTGCACAGGAAAATTCAGAATATTGAAAATGTTACATGACGTCTAGGAAACCTTAATATTGATGAATAAAGGATTATTTTCTGTGTGTTTCATTTATTTATTCATTCATAAATGTACTCCCACAACGCCAATATTTTATCTATCGACAACTTTTGGTACTATTTTTTTTTTTTTTTTCTTCTGCGGAATTCACCTTCCCATGGCTTCCACAGTCTGTATATCAAATGTGGTTTCATTTCGTTCATTAGTTTTAACCGCAGATGCTGCCAGACAGAGCAAGTTATTTTATGGTCACCTTATATGTTTACCCACATGCACATAGAGATATTTCAAAAATATCTTGCACTCAGAACAGTAATTAATATCACTGATACATTTTATGACAAGATACATATGAAAAATTCATCCTTTCATAAAATGAATTCTATATTTTAAATTTTAACAAAATCATCAAATATTTAAATATAGTTATGCTTTCACTACATAATGGAATATATTACAAATAAGTATCTTCATTTTTATTCATATATTTGATTATTTTATAGATAGACTTGCCTTTATGTCTTTGATGTTTATATGGGAACGACAATCTTCATCTTTTTGGAGGACCGTAATAATAATAAAAATGCCTGCAGTTTTTTTATATATTATTGATTTAGATTTTTTCCCTAAAGAATGTTCTTTAAATGTGTAATTATTTTTTATCATTTATATTCTCTTTACTTTTATAAGTTCTAATGTTCAATAATTAGAAAGAAAAAGTGAAAGAATGAACTAACCAATTCAATATAAATTGAATTTTTCGCAAATATTGGGTATTTATTTCTAATTTTAAAAAAGTTTAAAAGGCTAACTATCAATATATTTATGTAAGTGTTGAAAACTGTATTAAATTATGTTTTTTACTAGAACTTGTTAAGCTGCTTATTTTAAAAGACATATTAATATATATTGCAAATATTAAATTTATCTGTGTATATTTTTATTTATGAAAATTGCATTTGTGTAATTTGTATAACTTTGTAGTATAATACATAGCATTTGACTTGTGCAATTTTTCAGTACTTTAAAAGAAAATTCATATGAAATAAATATTCAATGAGTTATCTTATATTTTATCTCTATCTTAATTTAAATGCTAATTAATTTCCTAATTTTATCTTAAATTACCCATATTAACTTCATTCGAAAATGTTCTCTTAGTTCCTGATCCAATTCCCACTTTTTTATTTAATTATTTCTCACGCACGCTAACTGGAACATTTAAAATTGCTGATTCTATCGTTCCCACATTGGGAACGAATAGATAAAAATCCTTATCACCTGCACATCCTTTTAAAAAGATAACCTAAATCCCCTTGACTAAATCGACACATTTTAAAGAAATCCCTAACATAATCTCATAGTGAAATCGCTGAAGGGTAAAATTCCGGTTAATTTGTTCTTGTATCGCGATATAAACATACGTCATTATTGCTTCTCTCTACCAATTATGACTACTGAAATAAATCGAAGCTAAAATTTCAGAAGTTTCTTCTTTTCGGCCTCGCATCTGCAAAATTATGTGTATAAATATTTGTACGTAGGCGTATTATTTTATGACGCTTTTTATGCTTTAAATAAATTAAGAGCTTGTTTAATTGACTGCATATTAAGAAAATAATTTTGATCTCAACCATATGTAGACAAATGTTACCATTGAAATATCTTCAAAATGAAAGAAAATTTATTTCTGCATTAAGAAAGATCCTGTTACATTCTGGTATCATTGAAGAACAACTTTGTTCTTTAATTAATTCTGTTCAAATTACTGTGAAGTCTTATTATTTTGATGTGTACTTTAGTTTTAGCCTTTTCATGCCTAGTAGACTTTGAAATAAAAAATTAACATATTGAAATCCATACAAGTTTTCAAATTTTTGTGTGGAAGAATAAAGTTCTAATTATATTTAGTATCTAGATATAATATTTTATAACATTGTGCTGAAATATGAAAGCTTTCTTTAACTTATAAGTACAATTTATTTTTAAAGCTTAACGGAGATTATAATCCTTTGGAAGACGACAACGAACTTTCAGCTTGTTCTGTGTCTAAAAATTGTGATGAAGAGGTAACGAAATTTTACCATCCTTTTGATTTATGAAATGAATGAACATTTTATTGTATCAGAATCTCTTTTATTTTTAATTATAACTCTGTTTGGAGATATAATTAATTAAAATTCCTTTGGGTTAATTCTGTTTTTAAGGATTATACCAAAAGATTTTAAGGTTGTGTTTCTCTTTTTTTTTTTTTTTTTTTTTCAAATCCACTTGCACGTGAACAGTTTGCGAAGATATTTATTTTTTGATCTGACTTGCAAAAATTCCATGCTAAAATTAATTTAATTAGTAGCAGTAATGGAACCAAGATAATTTCAGAGTCATTATAGCCCTCCAATATCATGATTAGTGATAATAAAAAGCATATAAATATTTGTGTGACTAAATGCATGTTGGGTTTATTAAGTGCAGGACTTCCATGAAGTGGATATTAAAAGTACTTTGGAAGTATAAGCTGGAAATTTTACTAAGATTCATCATGTTTGAGTGGAAACCATTTATAAACTGTTCAAGTTCATATCTTCAAATTGTCAACAGTATTTAATCCTTTATATCCTGACATTACTTGAAACTACTTTAATCATTTTTATAATTTCATGATGTTATTATTCTCAAGAGTTTGAAGAACGTAGTTCTGACTGCAGGGTACTTTTGACCACTTCTGTTTTTGGTGGTAGTAAGTAACAAAATTTGAAGGCTTTTGTTTAGTACAAAGATAAACTACTAATTACTTAATTTAACTTGTTGCTATTTTAAGGAAATGCATATTTTTATGAGTAAAAATATTTATCTGATTTCACTACTATAAAGTAAATATTGCAAACATAGCCTTTTGCCTTATAGCACTTTTTTGATATAATCAAGAAATGATATTAGTGTATGCATACTCTATATAGACTTATGATCCGGGGTTCTTTGATGCCTGTTCATTTTACTGACAGTTTGTTGTAAGCTCCAGATCCACGTCGGAGGCAAGAGTGATCCTGCAATGGGTCAGATGACAGATTTACGACCATATCTGTAAAGGCAACTGGCCGCTGGAGTATATTTTAAAATTTGTGAATTTTTGTTTGTGTGAAAGCAGTATCCAATAATCCAGCTAGGTGTTAATTAATAAGAGCGCTAATTGTGATCTAAAAACCTACTTTGAATTGTAAGTTTTCCCTAATTAACTGAAATAGATGTGTTTTTTGTGCTTGTCACCTAAGCATCAGCAGTGGTAAGCAAGAAAGTTGTGTTTTTGGGTTTATAACAGTGAAAATATTAAATTAATCATTACATTTTTAAAGTTTAAAATATGTAACTATATTGTCTTAGAATTTTCTCCAAAAACATACTTAAAGCTTGTTTTTATTCAATATGTATTTACACCCTGAATAATTTTTTTTAATGAAAGGTTTTAGTAAATAATATCCTCTTCTGACTATTATGGCTGCTAAAATTGTCTTTATATGCAGGAAATTCAATTTTCAGTAATTATTAGGCACATAAGATCACTTTGAAGCATACCTGTTTGGTACTCATTCTTAACATGTTAATTGTCATATGAATTATATTTAGTATATGCTATTTTTGATAACCGTGTTTTTTGAAACATGTAACTTGCATGTATTTGTATTCCATTTCTACAATATAACTCTGTGGGCACACAAAATTATTTTTTTCCTGTTGTGTAATAAATTTTATGCTTGTGGAGGAAGATAGAGAATTCCAACTTTTATATCAAGGTTGTTCTAGAGATACTTTATAGGATTCTAGTCCATAAAGAATGATGGTCTCTTAATTTCACACAGTCTCCTGATTAATAAGATAATAATTATGGCAAACCTATCTCGATGTGGTCAAGAATTATCATTAACAGTAAGATCTTGTATATTGATTAAGAATTTCACCTTCATACCTTTTATTATTCAAGGATCTTTGAATAAAACATATACAAATTCAATGTGGTTCTAGAAAGGGACCCAAGCTCATGTATTTATGCCACTTTCTCTATAACTGATTCTTTAAAAATTAAATTAATGGAAATTGTATATCAGAATCGTTGGTTAGCATAAGCACAGTACAATCGCACAACAAAACACTAGACTGTCATTCTTGTCTTGTCCCGACAAACTGTTTTCTTACCCAATTATATCAGACATGTTACTAAATTTAGTTTAAAAGCGACAGATTAATCTTGCATTTAGGTTATAAAAATGAAGATATCTTTCATGATTAGAGAAAAACTTCGTCCTTTTTCCTCAAAATGATTTTTCTGTACAGAATTTGTAGTTTATGACCTGTGGCAGAATTTGCTGTTTCAAATCATTTAAAAAACTGATGGATCATATTGTTAGAAGCAAAAAACTATCTAACAGCATTTAGTTTGTGATGAATTAGAATAATGTACAACAATTACTTAAGAGGTTATTATCATTATAAAAATGTCTTCTCTAATTAAATGAATGATTTTATAAGATGAATAAATAATATTTATAGCTTTTGGGGACTTTTTAAATCTCAAATATAGAATCAAAATATTTTTTCTTTATAAATCTTTTTGTTAATTGTGGGGAAAAATAATGCTACTAAATAATAATTCTGTAAATTAACTCAGATTCTTCGGATTGGGGACATTAAGGGGATCAACCAGAAATTGAGGAAAGTCAAACATATATTTACTCTCTCCTTTTTACAAAAAACAGGTAATGATTTGAAACTTTCGACAATACTTATGTTTGTTTTGAACAAGACTTCATGCATTTTCCTGAAAATAGACTTTAATTTGGAAAGATATTACGGTTTGTTAAACAATCCCAAATTGAAACCCGAGTTTTATTTGTTTGTAAAATGTGGAGGTGTAAATGAAATTAAACAACACTTTAAAAGTATCGTTCAGATTATATAGCATAATGTGAAAGAGTGTAAGTTAAGCTTGATATTAAAATCTAAATCTATAGCTGAAATTCAATTACTTTCATAGAGAAGCCAAATGACGAAGATTTTCCCACAAAGTCGTATTATTTAAACTTGAACAATCGAATATTTATACTCAATTCTGTAAAAGTTTGGAAACATAGTGAATATCCTTACATAATTCAAATCAAATATCTAACATAAATTGCAGATAATTAAGTTTAAAAAATAACAAAAAATTATTTTATTATTATATGCACAAATGTTAGAATTCTTCAATTCTGTAAACTGATTTACACTTTCATTAAAATATCTAACCTTGAAATGGTAAGACTATTACTCTGTATTTTCTGGTCACAAATTTTATTAAGTTTCTTCCGCTGATTTGTAGAATTTACAATAAACTTCAGCCCAAAGCAACGTTCCAAACCATTCGCAAAGCCGTAAATTTCAATGGTTGTTGCCTTTTCAGTTGCAGTTCGTCTTTTATAATACTTTCCAGCTCAGCTAGGATCTGATATTATTCTAAACACTTGATTTTTGGAAGTGGATAATGTCAAGCAATTTTTAAACACCATAGGGCTTATATACAAGGTGATCAAAATTAAAACATCCCTACTCTGAGCTCTCTATACAGCGAACTACTCAGTGTAAACACTCCAAAATTTCTGAACATACTATTCAAGACATGGAGAAACATATTACACACAAAAAAAAAAAAAAAAAAAAAAAAACAGTTCCAGAAACGCCGATAAATGTCGCTGTACATCAGAAAATATGCTGAAAAGACACAAAAAAACGCGTCATGGAATGTTTCCCTTCTAATTTCTATTGCAGATATGAAAAAAAGTGAATAAATTTAAAGTGTCATTGTAACTGCAATTTCGCACTGTAAGCACAAAAATTTACATAAACCTTTATTTTGCTGCTATTGTTCTGAGCATAAAACAGGATAAAGCCTGGAAAATTTCATTCTTATCAGCGATAGCTTCGCGCTTTACTTGTGAAGTTGCTTTATGAAAGCAAAGGAAATGCTACAGCTGCGCTTCGAGAGTTTCGACGGTTTGAGAATTTACGCAAAGGACCAGGAGTTTAAAAAAAACACTAGAAAATTTTGTTGTATCCAAAGTGCAACAGCACCAATGTCTTGATTCAATTACCTTTATGCAAGATGAAGCACCTCCACACATTAGATTCTGTGTACATTTTTTCAGCAACATTTTACTAATAATAGAGTAACTAATCGCTCGTTTCAGGCAACTTAACCACCTCTTTCTACACATTTTAATCCCTGTGATTTTTGACTTTGGGGATACTTAAAAAATCTTGATTATTGAGGACATCTAGTAAGCTTGGCAGATTTGAAAGACAGTATCACTCTGCATGTGAGAAGCATCTTAATCAATCAATCAGCATCAATCTGTCCACAAAATGCAGATTTTACATCTTGAAAAGGGGAACCGTCTTGAGTTGTTTCCCCTGCATCGATAAGGAATGTTTGATATGTTCGAATAAAATGTGTTAGAAATATGTATTTTGTGTCTTCAGCGCCATCTGTGGGTATTTCTGAAACTATTTTTTTTTTTTCGTGTAATCCTATTCCCAATGTTTTGAATCGTATGTTCAACAAGCCTGTACACTGCGTAGTTTACTGTATAGAGAGTTCAGAATAGGGGTGTTTTAATTTTGATCACCTTGTATATAGCGACTCCACCTTTTGCTGCCGTGGCGACTGTTACACTATGAGGAGGGTTATCCACTAATTTTTGTAATGTTTCTACAAGGATTGCATATCATTCTTATTTTTAAAAAAATGGAAAATGTTTGGGATATTTCTGATATGGATTGAATTCCAATCTATGTATGAGGCAATCAAATTCCTCAATAATTATGGGATGAATTGGAATTTGACATAGACTGTAACATCGCACATTAACAGGTCTTTTTAGTTGTTGAATTTTAAAAGAATGGTGTGCAATACCTGTAGACACATTCTAAAAACTGGTGTATAGTATTCTTCATAGTGTAGCAGTGGACATTGCAGCAAAAGGTGGAGTCACCTTACATTACCAACTGATACATTTGCAGAATACCCAAAAAATAAAAATGACCAGGCACTTTTAATTATATTGTAATTCAGTTAACAGAATGTAAGTAATATGTCTACAAACAATAATAAATAATATAATAATACGTTGTTATTTTTGTTGCCTAATTTATTGCAGTTTAAACTAGATATTTAATTTATGAATGTGAAAGGGTATTCAGTATGTTGATAACCTATAGAATTCAGTATAACTATTCGATTGTTCAAGTTTAAATAATATTAGTTTGTGGAAATCCCTCTTTAATTTGATTTCTTATTGAGAGTAACTGAAATTAGCTCGCTGGAATGCCAGCGCCTTTCTAAATCTAAATGATATTCAACTGGTTTTTTTATATATAAATAAGTTGCCCTATATATCGGGCTTTGAAATTATAAAAGGAAAAATGTTATATTTTGCGTATCCGCAAATAATAATTTACTAAAAATAATCATATCATCGAACATTTACAGAAATGGATTTAGATTTTAATATGCTTTTCTTTCACTTTTCCTCATTATGTAGTATAATTTTATGAATAATTTGCAAGTGTTGCTTAATTTGATTGAAATCTCCCCATTTAATAAAATAAAGGAAAAATTTGTTATTTTTTAAATAAACCTTTATATTTTTCCAAATTAAAGTGTTATTTTTATGAATATGCAAGAGGTTTTGTTCGAATAAATGTTTTAAATAATTATCTATGCTTTGTAAAAAGGAGTAAGAAAAATCTTATCTTCACCAATTTCTAGTCTATTAAATGCCCCCAAGATTGAATCTTCATGGTAAAATGTGAATGAAAGTGTATTTCATACATGGTTCAAGTTCTAAAAACAGTTCTTTTAACCTTTTAAGGATAGCGAGATGAAATCTACCGAAAATACCTCGTCATCTCCTAAGAGACCGAAAAATGTGCCTCCTCCTGGTGGATGGGTTTGTGTAAACACTTATACTGCTCAAGATCTATTGAAAAGACCCTCTATAATTCCGAGTGAGGATTATTGGGACGATGATTTAATATGGTGATTTACTTGTGGCATTATTTATGTATATTAGTATCATTTTCCTTTTTAAGTTCCATTTTGTATATTGGTACTTGTCAATTTGTTAATGTTGTCTTTGTCATTAATGTGTCGAATGCATTATTGTAGTATTCTGTATCATCTATCTTCGTGTTTTTTCATTTATTGGTGCTTGACAATTTCTTAATGCTGTCTTTGTCATTAATGTGTTGAATGCATTATTACAGTGTACTGTATCATCTGTCTTTGTAAGTGTTATTTCATTTATTGGTATTTGTTAATGTTGTCTGTATTATATGAATTAAATCATTTCATTTATATAAAAAAATTTTTGTCATTTGTTATTGTCTCTTTGTCATTGGCTTAGTATCCTTGCAAATTTCTGAATATTGTGTCATATTTTTCATAGGTTTACTCCATAGTATAGCATTTTCAGTTAGTTATAATACTATTCTTTACCCTGGGGTCCTTTTATTTACTGCTTACAATGTGATTATTTCTATACCTGATATAAATGGACACATTAAATTAGAAAAAAAAAATTGGTCTATACTTTAAAGAAAACTAAAATTGCAACCATTTTGTGCTTGTGTAATTCAGTTGAGTTCAATAGCCATGTGTTTAATTTAGATTCAAGGATACAACTAAAATAAAAGCATCACAGTATTTTTGTTCTCAATTTTTTTTATATTTTATGTTAATTTCTTATAGTAATATCTGCAGTGCAAAGAAAATATGACTTATACCCATTGGGTTGGTTCTACACTAGGGTTGGAAATGGTTGCCTCATGCACTGATATCTGGAGGGAGGTATATTTCTTTAGTTCACATTCGCAAAAGGGCAGTATCCGAAATTTCAACTAAACACAGATCTGTTATGATATATGACAAAAAAGTAAAATTTAAATAAACACAGCGTTTCGAGACCCTTTGTGATGTTTTTCAAAAGTTATTGTCACCTGATTTTACTTATAAACTTTTAGAAATAAATTGCCCATATTGAAATTATGAAACGTAGCAAATTACACCAACATTAAAGATTTGAATTGATTTTTGAACAAAATTATTGAGAAATACACATCTTTAACTTTCAGATTAATGAATTAAAATTTTTGTCATCAATATATAAAAAAGAAGCATTTCTGTTAAGTCATTTTAAAAGAAATTATTTATAATTGGAGTCTGGAGATTTAACCACTGTTGATTTGCCTGCTCTGTCTTATTTGATTTGCCACAGAAGATAGAACATTTTTGCATCGATTTATTAATAATGATCTTAGTTTTAATCAATCTTAATTCAATATTTCCATATATGTATTACTAAATAATTTACCTATCATTACCTTAAAATTAAAAAAAAATAGTTTATCAAATAGTTAAAAATGTTTTAACTGATTTGATTATTTTGCCAAGAATGAAAAAGACAGCTTGTATATTAGGAGGTAATTTCAATTTAAACCAACATAAAATGCATTAATACGGAGTAAAATAAATAATCCAATGAGACTATTTTAAAAATGAAATTTTAGCATTGGCGATAAAATTATAATTGCATTAGAATCGAGATTTGGAATTGCAGTAACAAAAAATACATTAAAAAAAACGAGTCAAAACCCAGCAATAACCTGCAAATATTTGTTTGCATATGCTCTTTTGAAATTAAAGGCACCGACTTTTTGAAGGCTTATCTGTAGTATGGTTGGTTGCAATTAAGAATCCCTCCCTCCTCGGTTGCAAAATGAAAGTGCACTTGTGAAATACGTTGGAGCCAGGTCTCAAAATCTGTTTCATGTATATCACAGTGCTCAGCTGGCAACAAATTCAAATTTCCTACACTTTTTACTGTCTTGTTCACAAAAATCTTTCTCCCCTTATTTTTTACTTTTAAATGAAAGAACGAACCGTCGGATCACCGGTACCTCATCCTACTATCTTGGATAATAAAACAAATCTCTTTTGCTCCACAAACTGAAACTCCAAATATATGTATAATGCAGGATATTAATTGCTCATTTCAGTATAATGTCATGACAGAAGAAAATAATAAGGTGTGGCTGAGATTTAAAATGTCATTTTATACTCTTTGAAGTTAAGAACTCAATTTTTTCTGTGCCTTCGTTATTAAATAATTTCTTCAAAATTTTGTTGAACACATTAACTGCTTCTTTTATGCTTGTTCCTTTGCCAGTGAAAATAGTACTAAAATTTTCTCTGTCATTGAGAAAATGTTTCAATGTGCTAATAAAGGACTCTGTGACTATTTCTAAATTCATTGTTCTTTCTAGAAACATCCAAAGATAAAAGGTAATATTTATCTTAAATAAAAATTTCACATAGATAGATATTTAAGTAAGCATATATTAAATGATCCACAGAAGTCAATTCAAGCTTTAATAAATACCCTTGAAATGATTATTCTTGCACTTGGCAAACCTGCCATTACTTGAATTTTACACTATGCACTTACCTTAAGATATAACAACCTCTAATAGCAATTGCTATATCATTTATAATTCAAAATTGATTACAAGCATTTATTAAAGTAACTTCAGTACCTGTATGAAGATACAAAAGATAAAAATGATTCATAAGCAAATCGAAAAACAGTTTTTATTCTTTGAGTAGATTCTAGTGTACACTACCATGAACACAAAGTATATTTTGATCCAAAAGAGAATAAATTTCTGGAATGAGATAACTATTTTCCCTTTAAAAAATTATTTTCTTGTCGAAACAAACAAATTTCACATTTTTCATCTAATATAACAAAGATTTAGCTAATTCTGATGCAGTTAAACCGACTATGATTATCTGCAAAAGATTTTTTGCATTTTCTATTAAGGGACAATGGATTCTATTTGACAGTTTTGGGAATTATTCAGTCATTGTTATGAAATTTTTTATGCATATGTATTAAAATATAAATACGTCAAATTTCTTAAAAAACATTTTAAAACGAAATATATTATCTTAAAAAATTTTAGATATATATTTTTTAAAAATTTCAAAACATTCCAGACATTTTAATTTTTTTTTTCTTCTTAATGTAAATTTATTTGGGAACAAAACTACGTATTTTGTAATTCCAATTAAATGCTATTTTTTTAGAAATATATTTATGTGCACTTACTAAATTTTCATAAGAATTTTATGTTTTTTTCTGAACTAAAATTGACCTTTAACTATCTAAAAACTCTCGAAACATAAAAAGCATACCCCATTTTCTTTTAATGTTTGACCGAAATCTTTATTATCAATTTCATTTAATTTCTTCCAAACTTAAGATACCTGAAGCATTTCAATTATATTTAAATCTAATTACAATATCATTTTGAGAAAAGTTATTAAGATGTTTTTTTCCTACTTAACCCTTTAAATATTTATTTTATTTAATAATACATTTTTAACACTATTTTACTTGAATATAAATATATATTTTGGTAATGAAATGATAAAAATAAAATTGCACGTTTTTATCCATTTTTCATTATTTCAAAGTCCACTGTCCTCTTAAGTATATTCCTCATGCTTCTTTGAATCATCATGAAAGAAGAACACATAGTGATGACAGGTTAAACTTCCAGATTTTGTACCATCAGGCACACTGAATTTCTGAATGGTTCTTCACTTCTGAGTGGTAATCCATCAAAAAATCATCTGGGCTCTTTGTATTGCTCATGATCTATAAAAGCTAAATTGAAGAAAAATATGACATTCATCTTGGAAGTATGTCCTCTTTAAAGATATGGAAAATGCATTCATGTAAAGGATTATCCACATATTTATAGTTACATAATATTCAGATTTTCCATTTGTAACCCTCAACTGTAAATTCCCAGATTTAAAACAGTAAATAAATCGAAAGTTCATCACTAAGAGTGATGAAAGATAATTAATGTATTCGAAATTCATGTTTTTATTTGTATATTTGATAAATAAGTAACTAAATAATAGTTAAACAATATTCTAGAGCCATATCATTTGAAAAAGTCAAAAAAATCCATAGAGCTTAATCTACAAGCTTAAATCAAAAAGTTTTTTGTGATGCTAAAAAATAAAAGACAAATGTTTATTTCTTGAAACATTCTTAATGATAACATATGCTTATTCTTGAAAACTTTATTATTG
Organism: Argiope aurantia; assembly: GCA_026543865.1. Taxonomy (NCBI): domain Eukaryota; kingdom Metazoa; phylum Arthropoda; class Arachnida; order Araneae; family Araneidae; genus Argiope; species Argiope aurantia. The sequence continues at coordinate 227,118 of JAPMOR010115007.1, read as the reverse complement.
AAATGTAAATGACACAACGCTGTTGATTTACAAGTTCAAGTTTCCACCAAACGATACTTTTAAATTATTTTATGTTTAATATTTTTCAAACAGAAAGAGTATTAAATTAATTTACTGAAACATTTTTAAGCTATCATTTCATTTTCTTAAAAAGTATATTTTATCAAATTCTAATCATATTTCACTATCCACATAAGAAAAATGCAATTCAAGTAGTTGTGTTTTATTCAATAATATATATTCATTTACATATTTAACACTATAAATTTGTACTTGTACAAAAATTTGATAATGTGTGTGTTTGTGTGTGTGTTTTCATTATTTAAAAACTTTACAAATCATTTTTATAACTGTTCACAGATATTCGTTTGAAATGTAAGCTGCGTAGAATTTGTTAGATGCATTGATTTTTTTCCATGTCCCTACATTCTTTATAAAAAAGATATATAGATAAAATAATATATACACAAAAGAGAACAAAGTAAAATATAACAACAAAAATTATTGCAACAGAAATAATATATAAAGTAAAACCCGTAGGTAAACCGGAGAAAAGAAAAACATTGTTTAAAGCATATGAAAAAAATAGAAAACACATGCGAAGAAAATGCGCAATGCTGCAGTTCAAGGAACGCTGTGGAAATAAATTGTGAATCAGTATTAAAAATGGAAACAGAATGTGAAACTTGGCGAAAGGCGCATTAATTTGTTTTTTACGGGACGAATTCAAGGACTGATATTTATGCCAAAAAGAGTGACTTCAAGTTTATATATAATTTTCGAACTCTAAATATTTGCAAAAATACCATTTTAAATCAACTCATAAAAATTAATAAATTGTGCATCGACACGTACTCAGTTGAAAATCAAATCAAAAGTTTAATAAATAACTTCACTATCAAGAATATCCCTACCTCTATCTTTGAACCTTTAATCAACGGCTTTCAGATGTAAGTAAAAAAAAAAAATTTTTCAAATGGATGCTGGAGCAGTTATTTTAAAATTGCGGCTGTCACCAAAGCCAGTAAAGTTTGAATTGAACTTCAAAAATGCAACTTTTGACCGGAATTTAAAGGTCCCATATATTTAAATAATAATTATTATTTTCCAGCTATCTTTTATTTAAAGCTATTATTTTTTTTCTGGCTATCTTTTATTTAAAACTCATATTTTCCCTTCATATTCACTCTAACCATTTTTAAATTAAAAAGGTTTTACGTTTTTCAGTTACAATTTATTCTTCCATCGATATCTTCACTGCACGCAACAGTTCTTAAATCCCCTCATCAGGAAACCCCCACAAGCGCACGCAAAAACCGCGTTACGTGATACTACATATCAAGCTTTCCACCCGCTCGAAAAATTCGTTAAATCCTTTTTCTTTGTTATTCACTTTTCCCTACTTTCTTTTTGTTTAACCTTGGTATATTGTGCCCTTAACTTTGTATTTTTTAAAAATTTATTTTGTATATTATTTTTGTATCTCAGATTTGTATCACTTTTGCATCTCTACAGCATTGGTCTACTAAAGCATTTGGGATAAAGACAATATCATTTCACTTAATTGTTTGAATATCATTTCACTTAATTGTTGATCTGTTTGAAGAAAGTGCTATAATTTCCTTTTGCGATCCGCATTGATATCATCCTCTACTGAACAAATTAACGCGTCGTTCGTTTCACGTTCTGTTTCCACTTTTCATGCATACATACTGTTACGAATCTGTGATGCTGCTTCCCAGCATAGTTGGTTCCATCATCAGAAAGACCGTTTTACAGTCATCTGTATTGGACGGAGTCCAGGTGTCGCGTTGGAGGTCCCAGAGCTTGGCGACCTGGGCGCCAAAATAGATTATACCCGAAACATCGAGATTTTTCCCGATCCGTCCATTAGGAACCGAGATACGCCTCGAACGTTCCTGATTGGTTGAGAGGCTTCTAGCCCCTCCTGCTGAGACCTATAACAGGAGGCAGTTTGCAGCTGCCAGAGTAGTCGGAATCGACGGTGAAGAACGAGTCTTCCAGAGATTAGCAGAGCAGTGACGGAATCAAGCTAGTGCTGAACTAAGCTGTGTGCTACTGTCTGCAGTAGAGTCTTGTTGTGTGCACGTCTCGGCTGAAGATAATTGTCTTCTCTATGCTGTATATAGTTGTCGTCTTTGTGCTGTCCTGTGTGTCTTCGTGTAAATAAACATCGTTGTTGTTTTTTTCTACTGCCGCCTGCTGATTGAGCGTTCTCCACACCATATAACTCCCACTATCCAAACAAAGCCGGAAATTTCGTAACAATACATATACTTTATATATATATATATGTGTGTGTGTGTGTGTGTGTGTGTGTGTGTGTAATGATATTTTAAAATATAATTTAAACTTAATTAATTTCTTAATTATTTTAGCTTAATTTATCCCATATTAACTTCTTTCTAAAATTTTCTCTTATTTCCTGATCTAATTCCACCTTTTTTTATTTAATTAATGCAACGGAAGCTCTGTAAAATTGCTGACATCGACAAGTTCCTATACTGAGAGTGAAGAGATAAAAGATTGTCGAACTAAGACATTCTTTTAAAAGATCCCTATAATTCCCTTACCAAAATCGACATGTATAAAGAAATCCCTATCAAAATCTTACAGTATATATTCACAGGGATAAATCTTTCATTAGCTTTTCCTCCTTCCGCTTTTGTGTCGTTCTGTGTTGATATGCTCATCGCTTCTGTATGTACATAAATCATGCCACCCGGGGAGGAATAAAAACGAAGTTTAAAAATTCAAAGTGTCATCACTGTCTTCGGCCACGACTCTGCTTTAAAAATTATGTTTATATATATAGATATTGATATAGCAGATAGATATACATACGTACATATATTCAGTGAGAATAGAATTGTGTAGAATTTTATACTTTTACTTGAGAAGATTTAATACTGATGTATTTCATAAACTGAAACTTCAGTTGCGATATGATAATTGCATAAAATTATTATCTGATCTGAAGAATTTATATTTGTAATACAAAGAATTCTTTACTTGATATTTTTAGTGTAAACTGATATATTCAAATAAAAACATTGCTAAACTTTTAAAAATGAATTTTAAAATATTTAACGTTTGTAATTAGCTTTAATACATATTTTTAAGTAATTTTGTGCAACAAATTCAAAGGAAGCAATTTTAAAATACATGAAGGCAAATATACGCACATTATTACTCTTAAATGTATCATTAATCTTAATTGAAAGTAAATTATACATATCGATAAAAGCATTTGAAATCTCAGAAAGGGCGAAAGAAGACCAATCACACTTTGTGATGATATTTGGGTAATTTTTTTTAATCAGTTGAATATGATAATTTTAATTTAAAGCGCAATGGTTTCTGCAAATTCTTAACTTTCATATATTACTTATGAAATGGCTTAAAATATATTTCACTCTAAAAATTTTTTAGGAAACAGTCTCTAACTTATTTTGCCGAATGAACTTTTCATGCAAATTTTGACATTTTAAATTGATTTTGAAAAAAAAATATTTATTAATCATTTTATATTTTTCCTATGCTGAAATCTGTGCATGATTAAATTATTAAAATTATCAAGCAAGTAAACAGTATCGTTTGTCATAAATTGAAATTTATACAACATAGTTTTAACACATCGATAGGAGAAAGAATGTAAACAACATGGTAAGCGAAAAGAAACCAGCATTTATTCCATCTACTTTTTCGATTGTTCCAGGCCTATAGGATGAATCTTCAACGCGGCGGCCTTGGCAGTATCTGTCATTTCATTGTGACGGATTTTACTGCTATCACTTGAATTAATCACTGCAAATTCTTGAAAAAAGATTTTTTTTTTTTTTTTGTAATATAAAGTCAGCAGAATATTGTCCAGATGGGCCATGGTGCAACTAATTAATAGCAGATGACTTTTGAACATTTGTGACTCTGTCTCCACAAGCGTTTTTAGATCCATGGGATCTTCTGAATCCAATATAGGGGGAAAGTTGAATCGTATCTGCAAGTTTAATGGCTGCCAACATTTTTTAAACCAATTTTGATAGTAAGATGGTGGTACACAAATCTAGCCTTGAAATGGTAAGACTATTACTTTATATTTTCTGGTCGCAAATTTTATTAAGTTTCTTCCGCTGATTTGCAGAATTTACAATAAACTTCAGCCCAAAGCAACGTTCGAAACCATCCGCAAAGCCGTGAATTTCAATGGTTGTTGCCTTTTCAATTGCAACTCGTCTTTTATAATACTTTCCAGCTCAGCTATGATCTGATATTATTCTTAACGCTTGATTTTTGGAAGTGGAGGATTTCAAGAAATTTTTAAACACCATAGGGCTTATATACAAGGTGATCAAAATTAAAACACTCCTACTCTGAGCTCTCTATACAGCGAACTACTCAGTGTAAAGGCTCCAGAATTTCTGAACATGCTATTCAAGACATGGGGAAACGGATTAAACTAAAAAAAAATTAATTCCAGAAACACCAATAAATTGCTCTGTACAACAGAAAATATGCTGAAAAGATACACATAACCACACAAAAAACACATACGATATGAAATTTTTCCTTTTTCATTTCTATTGCTGATATGAGAAAAAGAAGATGAAAAAATGAAGAAACTTAAACTGTCATTGTAACTACAATTTCGCACTGTAAGCAAAAATTTTCATAAACCTTTGGTTTACAGATACTCTTCTAGGCATAAAAGAGGATAAAACTGGAAAAATGTAATTTTTATCAGTGATGGCTGTTACGCTGTCAGAACTTGCTTTGCTTATGAAGTTGTTTTATGAAAACAAAGGAAATTCTGCAGCTGCACTTCGCGAGTTTCGTCGATTTAAGAAAAGGACCATTACTTCCACAAGCTCTCAGGAGGATGATCACTCGATTCGAAAAAACTGGTGATCTTAGAATTCAGCCAGGTCGAGGAAGCAAATCGCCTCGTTCAGGTATTGTTGACGATGTTGCCACTGTTATTGTTGAAAATCAATGGATAACGTTGTAGGCTGTAGTAGTGCAAGTGCAGTGTCACGGCACTTAGTATTCCCTATACTACAGTGTGGAACGTACTGAGAAAAATAGTGCATTTTTACCCGTACAAAATTCGCTACAATCAGCAGTTGCTGCTCATCGACAGGGAGAAACAGTTGACCTTTGCATTGATATTTTTGACTAGTGTTAAAATGGATGTATTGAGGCCATGGAAGATTCTATGGAGCGATGAAGCACATTTCCATTTATGTGGAATAGTCAACACCCATAAATGTTGCATTTGGGACACAGAAAACCCTCGTACCTTCCAAGAGATTCCACTTCACTCACTGAAAATTAGTATGGCATGGATTCACGGCCACATTTATTCTTGGACCTTTCTTTTTCGAAGAGGCTTCACGCAATGGCCTAGTGACATGCACCGTGACGGCCAGGAGGTACCGTAACATGCTCGAAAATTTTGTTTTACCCCAAATGCAACAGAGCCAATATCTTGATTCAGTTACTTTTATGCAAGATGGAGCGCCTCCACACATCAGACTTTGTGTATAGCAGTTTCTTCAGAAAAATTTTACTAATGATAGAGTAATTAGTTGTGAGTTCCCGACAACTTGACCATCTCGTTCTCCAGATCTTAATCCCTGTTATTTTTGGCTCTGGGGATACTTAAAAAATGTTGTTCATCGAGGATATCTGGTAACCTTGGCAGATTTGAAAGACAGTGTCACTCTGCGTGTGAGAAGCATCACATTCGACGATCAGCAGTTGAACAAGCTGTCTACGAAATACAGATTTTACATCTTGAAGATTGGAACCATAATGAAAAGTTTCCCCTGCATCGATAAGGTCCTTGTCATTGAACGCACCGAATAAAATGTGCTACAAATGTCTATTCTGTGTCTTTTCAGCGTATTTTTTGTTATACAATGCCATCTGCCGCTGTTTTTGGGACTAATTTTTTTTCCGCGTAATCCGTTTCCCCAGGTTTTGAATAGTATGCTCAACAATTCTGGAGCCTTTACACTGAGTAATTCGTTGTATAGAGTAGGGGTGTTTCAATTTTGATCACCTTGAATATGAACATTTTACCTTTGGCAGCTGTAAAATCTCACAGACTCAACTGGTCAAATAATATACTAGTCACTGAAAATACTCTTTGCTTGGTTTAACTCCTCTTTTATCATAAAAAAGAAACTGTTCTCCGACCGTTTCCACACAAATTTAAATGTTTTGGTTTCATTTGTGATTGAAATTTTAATTTTAACCTAAACTAGATGAAAGTTCTGGATGATTAATACATTACCATTTCGGCTTTCTACAGGATAGATACAATCTAGTCTCTGAAATATGTCACTTCATATAATGATGAATCTCTACACAGAGTATCTTTCATATAAAAATTGTCAAGAAGAACAAGCGCTGCCAACGGGAAATTATTTTCCTCATCTATGGGCAGTTGTTTCAGTATTCCCTCAATTAAATGCTTTATTGCAGTTTCTCGTAATATTTGTTGCCTAAAATCTGGTTTTATAGATATTAAATTTATTGTCTGGTTTTGTAAGTAGAAAAGGGTAGGATCTGCATTGTCTAAGAGCCTTGATTCGGCTTTGGAAAAAATCATTTGAAAATGAGCAGTTAAGAGCAAAACAATACTTAAACAACCTGGTGATATCCAGAAGTTGTGATAGCTACTTTAACTACTTTCACTCTCTGAGATTTACGCCTGTGGGAGGTATATTGATGGCCGTCTCAAATCTATGAAATGCATAATTGACTTTTTGCCATTTGTTGTTATTAACTTCTCATGTTGGAATAAATAAAAACTCAGAATATTTATGCATTTTAAAATTAACAATGGAACATCTACTGAAAGTTAAGGATAGGATATTTATTTATAAAAAATTAAAAAAACTATATTGATATGAATGTCCAGTAATTTAGTACAAAATAATTCCTATCTTACTTTTTCGTATACAAAGAGAAAGAATTGTAATACTCAAAAAATTCGAATTAAAAATTTTGACGAATCAACGCATTTCAGAAGACCCTGAGTCCAAAAAAAACACATTTTTTTAACTATGTCTGTCTGTCTGTGAGAACGATAACTCAAAAATACTTTGATCTAGTCGGATGAAATTTGGTATATGATCTTTACACTATTTCTATCAAATTTTGAAAGAAATCCATTCTGAGATGTCTGTTTGCTTGTCTGAGTAAAAGTGAACATGATCATTAGAAAACATAAAGAGCTAGATAAATAAAATTTGGTACACAGGTTAAGCATCTAAAATGTAGAATCAAATCTGAAACTAAATCAACCAAGGGATTTAACCGTCTGTCGGTCCGTGTTTTTGAATGCAGATAAACGTGATAATTCAAAAACATGATGACTTAAATAAATGATATTTAATATGTGATCTTGTGACTACAATTGTAAATCTATATCAAAGTTTGGCTTCAATCAGTCGGTAGAAAGGCGTGCAAAATACACACTCGGCTTTCTGGTATTTGTGCATGAAAAAAATTCAACAATTAATCGCCAAAGATCGCAGATAGATTCAATAAAAACGCTAGAATCACGTTGACGATCGATATTTCGTAATTATATTTCGCCAATGTCGTGCAGTTAATACTCCAGTATCGGTTTACCTTATTATACTACAAAATATACATCTGTCAGGAGTGGGACTCTGAAAATAAAAATCTGAGTATTTGTGACATTCATGGCTTAGGTTCACAATTCCATGCTAAAGTAGGGAGATATCTTTATTAAAGATTATGCGAGATAGATTTGGGGAGACCACTTCGGTTGATTTCAGATAATACAATAAGGAAAAATGATTTAACATTATCCAACACGATAATTGTCTTCATCTACATTACAACCATCGGGACAAACAAGTGTACAGTTACGTATTCATAATTATTGACTACCCTCGCCACTTTTATATTTCGTGATTCTTGAAGCTTTGCTTGCCCTACATATTTGACAAGGCTTTCTAGCTTATGTGCTCTGAATTTCTGGGGATGATTCGTTCTTCATTTTGGGGAAGTAATTCTGTAAAACAGGGTGTAATACATTTGATAAAAGATTTAAGGGACATACATTAATTTTATATAAAGTATTAAAACTGAAAATCAGCCATTGTTGATTAATCTGATAATATGGTCTTACGATACTGTTCATGATCCCGAGACGACCACTATCGGACGATTTAACTCCTCAAAGAGGTGATAAGCAGTAAGATGTGCGCTTTTCCGGAATTTTTTAGTAGACCTTGTATTTGACTTCTGTTCTGTTAGATTGAATAATATGAATTTGAATGTTATAAATTTCAACAACAAAGTAGTTGCTTTAACTACATATAAGATTTTAGATTCAAAATCGTTTGACAGTAAGGAAGTATGCAGGTGATGAAGGGCATAGATTTAATTGTTATCTGGGAGATAATTTCGTGTTTTCACCATTATATTTCTGGATAATTTTGTGAAGAAAACGCTTTTTAATTTACTGGGAACCCAAGTAGGAAAATAACTTACAAAAAGCAAAATAAAAAAATGAATATTCAGACAGGAACAGAGCAGATAAAATTATTTAATTTAAATTTTCAACATAGAAATTTGAAATTTATACCTGAAAAAAAAACACCTACATGAAAAGCACCTTAATTTTTAATTTAAGATCATAACTTTCATTTTAACTTTTTGAAAAAAAAAGTGGTAGGAAACAGCAATACATTTTTACTTTATTTTTTTCCAAAAATAAATTGAAAAAAAAATATATTAATTGTGTGTTTATTTTTCTGTTTTCTTTTTTAAAATTCAGTTTACTTTTTAAACTAAACATATCGCTACTTTGCTGATATATTGAAACTACCACTGGAAATATGGTCATATGACTGTTGCAACACATTTAATGTTTAAATAGTGTATCAATAAAAAAAAAAGAAAATAAAGAAAACACAAAATTATTGAAATAAAATGCTTTGAAAAATCTGTGTATCGAATTAGAGGAATGATTAATGTATCAAATGGAAAATGATCTTTGTTTCTTCCAAATATACTTGAGAAAGATATTTTTGTCAGGTGTATTTCTAACTTGAATTTTATTTATATAGATTAGTTACCGTAATTCTCCCATCACTAATATACTTTTTTAAAATTTTAAACTAAAGGTTTACAACATTATATTCGCCATTGAATAGTCTCTCTGGAAAATAAAATGTGTATATGTAAACCTGATGATAGCTACTGAGAGAGACTTTCGCTGTTAAGAGCTGACAGAAATCTGTAACAAGTGGCGAGGTCATAAAATATACCACTCTTTTTCATAGTCGTTTTTTTATCATTCATTTGTATTTCTAATTAAAAACTATATTTCAAACTATATTCAATGCTCAAGTGGTATAAGTGGCAGTATATCATATATATATATTTAAAATCGTAATTAATTTTCTAATTTTTATCTTAATTTAGCCCATATTTTCATTCTAAAACGTTCTCTTATTTTCTGATCCAATTACCACTTTTTAATTTGATTAATTCTAAAGCCGCTTTATGAAACTGCTGAATTCAGCAGTTTCTCACGATCCGAGTGAAGGGATAAAAATCCTTTATGCTTGAAACATTCTTTTAAAAATACCTAAATTTCCCTTTCCTAAGACTACACATGTCAAAGAAATCCCTGTCAAAACTACTTACGGGAAAAATTTTGCTCTTTTTTGCACTTGTATCGGAGTAACGGTCGTCAGTTTTTTCATCGTTTATTATACAAATTATGCCTCCCGGAATAGAATAAATCAAAGTTATAAAATTTTTAAATGTTTTTTTTCCATTTGGCCAAGCATCTGCTAAAATATGTTTACACGTACACACACACACGCACACACACACACGCACATATATATCATAGCATGCTACTGCACCTGCTGTCTCTTTTCATTTTAAGTCGTCTCTAAAAGAACATTTAATAACAATATGGATGTTAAGCAAATCTATTTTATTAGCATTCAAGACATGTTTCTGCACTATACATAACATACATCCAGGTAAAATTCTATATTTTCAATAAGTATCACATTTCTAGTTCAGTTTTAAGGAAGTCAAAATGAGAACAAGAAAATCCTTCATGCATAGATTTTGACAAACATCAAATACATTTACTTAACACTTCTTTCTAATTGTTATGCCACCAATTATATATCAAAATTACATTTAATAAAGAAAATCACAACCTTTATCTCCAGTAAAGAATTCAAACACAGCTGTTTAACATGAGCACAAACGCTTAGTGAATTCATTTACACAATATTAAATTACACAATCTCGATATGAGTATAATAAACTATTTTGTATAATAAATTGGGCTTTTGCGAAGTTACGACAGTTTTTTATGTATGAAAGTAAAATACAAATCAGTTACTAGAAATTAAAGGAATTCTTATGAATATTTTTTAACCCCTGATTTAAAACATTTCCGAAGGAGCGAATATGTAGGATTTGCAGTTTGTTTTCGTTTCATAGTCAAAAATAAAATTCTTTCCAGATCTTTTTCGAATTAGACTGTTATGTTTGCAAAATATATAGGTGCTATCCAAAATAATGGAAACCTGATATTTTTTTAAAAAAAAGGAATTTTGTTGATCATAAAACAAAATGTAAAACTGAAATTATTATTATTATTTTGCATAGTTATATGATTTAAGTTCTGAAAGTTATGAATTATTTTATATAAATCAGAATTTATGAAGATCACATCAAATTGCTGAAGTAGCTTTTCAAAGATGTAATAACATACAGAAGACAGTAAAGTCGATTGAAAAGCTACTGGATATTGGGGTTTATTTAACAAAAAGTCATATTTGGGCACTGAGAGGTATGGATTGTCAAGATAGAATACTGAACTGAGAAATAAAGTTCGAGAAGGGAAACTAAACTCACTTATAGAGACAGGAGCACGTTATGAGTATTTGAAATCTCAAGGAAATGCAATGCTAATTTCAATTTGCCCGTAACGAATTTTGGAAACTATTTTAATCAATAGGGCAACGTGCACTTATTATCTATTTACCCCCCCCCCCACACACACACTGGGAGGTATCATGAGAAAGTAGATGAAATATCGCCAGTTCAGTGCAACTGTTCTTGCTTCCCTGGTGAACGTAGTAATGTTACGAGGTCGATTTATCCCCTTTTCCAATGACGGCACTTATCCTCTTTTAAAGAGGTTGGAACGTGGCCCTTAGGGTTCCAGCAATGACAACAAACTTTGTTGTACAACATATCTTTATGTTGCTTCGCATTTTATAAGAAGGATTTATATTTGGAGAGCACCGGTTAAAAGTAAAGCCCATAATGCTCCTTTCCTGTTATAAAATATATTGGAAGCTCGTTATTCCTAAGGCAAATATAAAATGATTTTCCAGCCCGTTCTATGATCACAATGGAAGAATGCATAAACTACAATAATTATGCATTTAATTTGAACTCCAATATCCATTTAATGCTAAGTCATTGTTTTCTGTAGAATATTGCATCTTTCAAAGTGATAGTGATAGTGGCCAAACAATTCGGTCAAGGATGCAGAAATGTAAAGATAGCGTTCATTTTTATTTTTTATTATTTATTTATTTATTTTTATTACTGTCACCAGATTCATACATCACTGGACATTTGCTTTGAAAATTACAGAAATACTCGTAACTTCGTTTCGTATCCTTGCAGACATTAGAAAAATTTCTGCCTGAAAAATAGTGCAGTGTGTCATTTTGTACCATTTAGAGCGTTTTTGAGGTTCCCCACAGCAAAGGTCCTACTATCTTATTAAGTAGTGAAATTATTACTTATTAAAAGTCTTAACAGAAAGTGTCCTTTATTTTGGAGAGAACCTATATTAGGCAAAAAGAAAAAAAAATGAAGGAACTTTTGTAAAATTGGAAAGAACTTTTGGAAATATCATATATATCGCAATATTCACATTAAAGAAAGAGCTGGAATTCACTCGGAAGATTTGAACACAAGACGTCTGAATTTGAACTTAACTTGAATTTAATAAAATCTTAAATGCACTCAAATTACCAAAAAGCAATTTAAATACAGAATAAATTTAATAATTTCCATAATTTACAACAGACTTATGGAGGACATTGTTAAATTTATTCTGGATATGATAATTACATAATTATATAAGAGAGAAACTACAATTTTTATTTCAGTTATCGTGAATTTTTGAATGAAAAAATAATTATTATTCTCAATCAACTTTTGGATTCAAATTTTGCTTAGAATCTAAATAGTTATTTTATTAAACCACAGTAAGTCATATTTGGAAGACACAAGTATGGGTTGAAAAATAACTTTTGTTCTGTTATGTGTTCGCTGTTTATGTTAAATTCCAGAATTTCATAACGCCTGAAAGAGAAACAGTTTTTATATACAATAAATTAATGGTGATGATTCAATAATTGCCACCATAAAATTTATATAAAGTACAAATATAGAGAAAAATAAAAATTAATAAACATATTTGGCACGTTTATTGAGCATTTTATGAAAGTCTTGGATTTGAAGAGGAAGATATTATTAAAATATTATTGAAATTTGGTTGAAGATTTAATTAATCAACAGACGATCGACAAACAAAATAATTGAACAATAATATCAGATCAATGGTATTCTATATTACAAACATCAAACAGTTATATTATTTTATTATAAACTTAATAAATTTTTTGTACTGAGAACACACGTTGGTGGCTAAATAATTTTTTTTTTTATGTATAGTGTTTCGAAATGTGAGATCCATCACCAACTTACAGATATCGTCTATAAAACAGAGAAAATAAATCTCTTTTGCTCGAATACTTCTAAAATCTTCATAAAAGATTTAATTTCAAAACGTTTAATCTTCTTGATTTGTACTTAGAATTTCACTATGTTTTTGAAATAACAGATAAGTTTGGATAGTATTCTATGATAGCTAAAAGTGATAAATTAATACAGGCAAAATTTGAATGTATTAATTTATCGTGAATAGGCTCAATCATATATAACTTCGATTATATATTCTGGATATAATGCAAGAAACTGAATTACTGCGTAGTTCCAAATTGCTAATTTGTACCAGTGGCGTAACGAGGGTAACAGGCGCCAGATGCATAAAATAAATTTTCTGCCCCTAGTCGTTATCAATGGTTTAGTAAATACAGGTGGCGCCCGAGGCATGGCATTATTTTTTCGCTCCTTCATGATATTTCATTTCAAAAAATGATATAAATGCATAGATATTTTATTTTTGAAATAACAGATCAGTTTGGATAGTATTCTATGATAGCTAAAAGCGATAAATTAATACAGGCAGAACCTATATTAGGCAAAAAGAAAAAATTGGCGCTCCATAAGACCGCACCCGGGGCATCAATACCCCTATGCTCCCAGTCATTACGCCACTGGTTTGTACAAATGGAGAGAAATGCAATCAGAAATTTTGAAAAGATTTGTGAGTGTGAGCGTGTGTATGTGTGTTTTGAAGATTTTCTTTTACATATTTCTGCTTCTTGGGGATGGAACAATAATTTCAAAACACTAACATAATAAAATTAAAAAAATACTTAATTCATGTTTATAAAATGTCATTCTAACCATAGCATATTTTCAAGAAATTATGAGTTGGGCTCATTAAGACATTTCTACTTTAAAATAGTTACATATAAACAAAGTTTCATAAATAACAACTCAGAGATGAAATAAAGACTCTGATACATATTACTGAATACGTTTAGAAGTGGTAAAACGTGTTTTGATATAGAAACAAATTACAGATAACTAAATCTAAACATATACATTAGTTCTTTCACAGTTCCTTAAGAGCTTAAGCAATCTCAAACACCAATCTAAAACAGCATGAACAGGTCACGATCAGTTTATTTAACTCACTTTCTCTAAGAAATATTTATCCTTGCAATACATTCTAAGAACAATACTAAACTTAAAAAGCAATGATATGGCTCGGAAATGTTAAACTATTATGATATAACTTTGTTTAATGGCATGCTTGCATGCTTTAATACATGCTTTTCTCTGAGGTTAGCGTATGCCATACAAGTATATTCATTGCTAACCGAGCCATTAATATACTTACCTTACATAGAATGCGTACGTATATTACAATTAGTTTCGTATTGTTTATTTTTCAAATGTATCAATCAATGTATTCATTGAAATAGTTTTAACAAGAACAAGAAAAGAGCATTGTGCTTCATAATTAACGCGTTTAAAATTTAAAAAAAATCTATAATGCAGTAATTCTCAACTTTTTTCGCTAGAATTTTACCATCTTTTTATATATGCATTTTTAAATGTGGAACAAACAAATTCAATTACTGCAAGTAGTTGAGATTACACTTTACCACTTTCAGAATTTTTCTTTTCGGACTATAATCACAATCTTCCATCTGTAAAGAATTAAATCCTTAATCCCAAAAATTCATTTAATTATCTAATTAGATAACACATCCTATATGGTACATTTATTGCTATTTCAACCCTTATAAAAAGAAAATAACATTCGAGATATTTAAAGCTGAAAGTGATTTATATACTATATTAACTTAATTATAAAATATCCAAAAATTATGTAATTCGATGTATAAGTTGCCACGTCATTGTATGTAAAAAAGTTCATTGCTCAAATCTGAGTTCAATTCAGTTCGTGCTCCCCTAAAGGTGCCAATCTCAGAGTTTGAGAATTACTGCCTTAAAACAAGAAAAGCAGAGGATCAGATAAAGATGTGAGAAATAGAGATAATTTATAATCAAAGAATTCACATTTAATGAAGAATTTCATGCCTTTGTTTTCAACAACTAACTGTAATCGCAAAAAATATTTTAACAAAATTTCAGATGAGATACACTAATTGGAAATGCATATATTTCATAATTATCTCAGATTAGCACCATCATGAGTAAACTCAAATATTTAGGAAGATTTGTTTTAAAAAATAAAATGCAATTATTGAAATATCTTAAGGCAGGGTTTCTTAAATCATATGCATAATGTAATATCTGGTTACAATTGGCCGCCGAGAAGATGCTGACTTCCAGGAAGGGAGAGGGTCTTAAAAATCTTGACTTTTTTTTTTCTCGGGTAACTATTTCTGAAGTTTCATTTCTTATCTTTTATTTACTTCAAAATAGAATTTTTGAAAAAGTTCTGGTGTTGTCATTTTAGAAAGAGAGAAACATCACAGAATTTGAAATTAAGTTGTAAAAATTTTGGCATAACTTTTTGATGAACATTTTTTACTTTCAAATTTATCTTTGCCAGACCCCCGCCCCCCTTCCCGGTCTTACGGCGGTTTGCAGGTCAAACCATAGCAGAACCAGAGTACCAAGGATTCCTGATCTCATTCCACTTGAGATACCCTGTAAATTTGAATTTAATGTACTTAAAATTTATTGTGGATGAAATGTTTTTCTACTGGTTTAGGGCGAAAACTTGAATAAAAGAACCTTATTTGTTTACGATATTCTGTTATATGTCTGCAATGTTGTTCAATATTTTGAATGCCTTATAATACCGCAAAGATATTTCAAGAATATTGTTTGGCGTTGTGTGCTAATAGGGATTGCTGATACAAATGTTGTCCTTATAATTATATGACAGCGGTTGCAAAGATGATGCTCCGCAAAAAGCTCTCTAGATGCGCCCCCCAAAAGTTCTTTGTTCTTCTAAACGGAATTTTAAGCCATTAAAAATTACAAAATTACTAGCTATTAAATTATCTGATCTTACTTAAGCCGAATCTTCTCAGATTGATATCATTGGCTAGATCTTCTCATCAGTATAGTTCTACAAATATGATTCAAGCGATTCCAAGCCTAAATCGTTGTTAATGAAAATTTAAATCTTTTGTTATTTATGACAGAGAAGTAGCAAAATATTTAAAATGATATAAACTTCAATTTATGCAAGGATTTAGTTTCAGTCAGACTAACGTCCCGTTTTGGTGTTATATAAAAACTATTTTGGGATTTTAACAAGGTCATTTTTGTAAAGTTTAAGACTCCGAGCAACACTGTATGCCAAAAATGATTTAAAACAGCTGAATTTAATTAAAAGTATTACATCGCAAAACCCGCTTTCCTTTGAACAAGGAGATAATAAATCCAAGACCGTTTAAAATATTCAATTAAGTCATAATTATTTTTGCAGAAATATTTCTACTAATTATTCTAAATAATAAGTTGAAATTAAATTGGATTGTTTTCGTGCGTATTCTTGAATAAAAGCTGACGGTGTGTTTCTTCTTCTAATTCTTTTTTTCCCCTCTCAACATAGGATGGAGGGCAAAATATGTTGAAAAGGAAGAATTTAAGGAACCCTGTCGTAAGACAGACTTAGACATAGTCAGAAGTAAGTAACAGTAAATAATAACATTCTAAACAGAACTCTCAAAAAAGATTTGATAAACAATACAAAGTGAGAAGGTTACTCTAGGAGGAAGCACTCTCAGGTAAAGCTCATTGTTAGTCTAAAAAATGTAGGTTAAATAGCTAGTGGAATTATGTATATATTTAATTGCATAAATGATCTATTTATAGTGCTTGAATTGGAAAGATCATTCAGATGAATTCATATTAAAATGACACTTTATACTAATATAAACATTTCAATAAAAACAATTTACATTAATGTAATTGGGATTGAAAATTGTTAATTGGCTACAAATTTCACGATTCTTCGGGGAAATTTACATAAATATTTTTTTATTATTATTTCCACAGGATTTCTTTTAGTAAAACAGTCACATAATTTTAAATTCCTGTTTATGCTTATTTTTAATTCTTAATGCTACACCAATTCTAGTTCAATACATTGCAAGTTTGTACTTGTAAGAAAATTATTAATTTTTGAATCGATCAACAAATGTTTTCGTTTATTTTCTTTCATCAAATATTCCTTGGCATCTAAAATGAATATTTACAGTTAAAGTTTGTTACAAAGTTTCAAATGTTGAAGTTGACATAAGTAGGACATACTTTGTGAATTACTTCAAACTAAAATGGCGGTTAGTATGTTTGGAACTCTTCGAGGGATAAATGGGGTCATAGAAGTAATCATTTAACATATATTGATTTGATATATCACCGGAAAAATCTAAGTGATTAGTTAATAAAATTATTCAACATTATAAACTGAAAATATAATGTAAACATTAAACATTTATAAAAACATTCTGAAAAACTTAAACAAATGCTATAAATTGTTTATTTTTGAATAAAGAAATAGTTATAGTACTTAGAGAAGTTTTATTAATAATCCTTTTTTTTACCCTTTTGAATCCAGTAAAGCAATTATCTCGGGGAAATAAAAAGATTTATTAGAAATTATAATAAATCATATTCAGAGCATTAACCACAAGAAACCATTAAATTAAAAACATAAAACTAGAATAGAGAAATTATTAATAACATAAAATTATTTGACAACGAAAAACCAATACAGGACAAACAAATTCAAAGAAACCTTTTCTTGGTTCAATAATTTAACATCCTCAGCCTGTTATAGAGTAGAGGAGCCAGGGAAAGAATGCTTCACAGATTTTAAGGAGAGTTTTTGAAATTTTTAATCAGAATTTTCGTTAAACATGATTATAATGAAGGGCGCTATTATATCAGAACAGTCAATGTCCAACCGAAACGAGGAATGAAATTTTGTGAACACATCCACCCTTTTATCTAGTTCGTGGGGGGAAATATTTCGTAAATTTTGATTTAATATAAGTTAGTTGATCTTTTTAAAAATATTTTCATGCATTTATTTTGTCTGTATATTACATTTTAAAAAGTCGCTTTGATTTTTTTGTTAGTCACAATATACTTTTATAAACCAACAAAAATGTTTGAAATCAAGTAAATTGGTAAGCTGTAAAAGATCTTGGGACAAGTTCGTCAGATTCATCTTAATATATATTTGAATCGTGTAATAAAACTTTCCGCTTTAAATATTATGCTGCACCCTCAAAGATTAGATATATCTCTGAGGATTTACCTCGGGAAAAGTATAAAAGAAACTCACTTAATATATAATATGAATAAAAAGGGGAAATGAATATGATGATACAATTTATAAGAAATGAAAAAGATAAGATAAAAGATCAAAGGAAAGGTTTAAGAAAACAAATCCAAAAAAGAAAATAAAGGGGAAAAGGTGGTGAAGATTTTGAACAAGAATGGTTTTGGTTATCTTGTGGATGTGTGCAATAACTCTGAAGATATATTATATTATAATATATTACATTAGCATCTCATTTTAAAGTTGCATTAGAGTTATATTAGGGCGAGTAGCTATCACATGATGTAGACAGCGCCTGGGCTGGTAGCCCCTCTCTAAGCTTCCGCGCTACATGATAGCGGAAGAGCCTTTGTCCTTGACCGAGTTAGCATGCACCGGAATAGTTTGCACAGCGGTTCTTCGGTAGAATTGAGGTTCGAACCAAGACTACTCCAGCCTTGAAGCCAAGAGTCAAGAGCACCAGATCACCGCGACCCGCGTTTCTGATAAATGAAAATGGCTTCAATGCTTAATTTGTAAAATGTGGGTATAAAATGTGTGCGATAGAGATCAATCTATAATTTGTTTGAGTTAACTGCATCTGATTCAGACTGATTTGCCCCATGTACGCGCAAATTGTTACAGCCGCCAAGTTTCGATAAAATATTTCTAGTCTTAAATAAAATAAACATAAGCGTTGAATATTTTTAAATAATATTATAAATGAATAGTTAGACTATAAAAAAGCAGTTATAATCAAGAAATCGCAAGTAGATTAATAAATATAGACATTTTTTAAAAAAGTTGTTACAGCTGGCATCTTCTTTCCCTACTCAGCGGATATATGTTTTATGATGAAAATTAGGAAGAGGCCAATTAAAAATAATCTTATTGTTGTTTCTAAAAATGTTATAGAAAAACATTAAATGTTTTCCGATTTGAACCCTTTTATCTATTGTTTATGAAAATAAACTTCCATGCTTTATTTAACAAGTGAGATATTGAGCGTAGTGCGTGATAATGACAATGTATTATTTATAAACTGAAGTCGACAAATAAATAGTAGAAATCAAGTATACAAGTTTACAAAACAATAAAGAACCAAACAACAAAACGGATTTTTTTTTTTTTTTTCGAAATTAACATGCTATCACTGTAATAAACATAATTTTCACGCAGCTTTTTTTTTTCAGACTTATTTATGTTTAAATAAATCTGTTAAATACCATTTTATTTTGAACTATGATTCTTTAAAATTTTCTGTCATTAATATTTTCCTTCCAGTTCAAGCACTTTTTTTATATATATGATTCATTTCATATAAAAATTAGCTGCGTTTGACAATCTGCAATAAATCTTTCGTTAAGTTGCAACATATCAACTTAGATGATTTTAATAACTTGAAGCTTCTGATTTAGAACTAGGCTATAATACCAAGCAAAGCTCTCTGTATCGGTTAGTGAAGTAATATCCTAAACATCAAGACAAACATGCAAAGCAGCAAATTGAATTGGATTCATTGCTGTTATCTTCTGCAAGAGAGCAGGATTCTTGTTTTTGAAACCTGAAAGAAAACAAAAAGAAAGAAAAATGTTAGCACTGATATTTTGATTCGAATGAAGTAGAATACAGAATGATTTAGACATCTGGAGTAGGGTAGAATTGATTCCTGTGTTTCAGGTACTGGTTGATACTGATACTCGATGGTAGCTGACATTTTACTTGATGCTTTTATTCATGTTACAATCGGTAACTGATCTCTTTCCCATCAGTACACATTAAACATTATTTATTAATTGATATTTGCTTAAAAGAATGTTATTTCTACCCACTCATTAGATTCACAATTACTCGTTATTTATAACTTTTGCTGTTAATTTCAATTTTGCACTTTGATTTTTAGAGCAATATGAAAAAATAAAGACCCTCATAAAACGTAAGAGATTGATAACCAGAATTTAAATGCCATCTTATGTTTGAGAATTTAATCCTATATTATTATTTATATTTAAAAATATAAATATATTTTTTGTAAGTATATGCGTTAAATCGTTATAGTTTGAGAATTCTATTCATGCTCAATGTTTAATTTTTACTTGTGTTCCATTAATTTTACAAATAATAATTTTTTTGAGTGAGTCAAGAATTTGAAGAAAATGCTTAAATCAAAGTATATTTATTTTTTCGTTGAAAAAAAAACCTTGTCAATTTTGTATATTTGATGAGCACTGTAAGAAAAATATTAAACAAATAACAAATGCGTTGGAAATAATTTGATTCCAATTAATGATAAGAAATAATGTGTAGTTGCTTTTAAAAAACATACTGTATGCTAATAGCATCTCTGAAATAGAAATGGAATATTAGGTTCGGGTGATACTATAATGAAGTAATACTTTTTATTAGGCTGTTACTGTATTACCCGACCGAAAACGAAGTAGTTTGGGGAGATTCCTTATCTATATCAATTGATTTCAAGAACTGATTTCGACACCTGATGCTTTAGGTCAGTATCAATTTGATATATTTGGTGTAAGGTTGCATAAGGTACAAAATATAAAACTGAAACAGTATCACCCAAAAATTTTTAGAGCAAGTTTAAAAATCAAAAATTTACAATTCAATAAAAATGAAAATGCATCGTTTATTTAAAAATGATGGAAATGAAACGGTGTTTGTTTTTCCTTGTCATGAAAACATAATAAATTATTAGCAAATTTACAATTTAAACCTTCAAATAGTTCTGCAGTTGTTGGAGCAATTCATTACTTAGAATAAGATTTTGGTAGGAATAATGGTTTACAAATATTGAATATATCATTCTCCATTCAAAAAGACAGCTATCAGACTAGGCTATCAGGAAAAAATATTGTAGTTATCAAAAAATTCGAACTCGAGATTTTAAGAAATCTCCAAGTCTTAGACCTCTTTGAACATGAAAAACATATTTTTTTAATTAAATCTATCTGTCTGTGTAGGCATCTGTAAATCTATCTGAATTAAATCTATCAATCTACCTCTGAACTCGATTGCTCAAAAATGTTTTAAGCTATTCAGATAAAATTTGGTCTGTGACTTTCACACACAATTTGTAGGCTTCTGCCGAATTTTATATAAAATCCATTCACAGGAAGTCTGTCTGTCTGCTGTTCGAGTACAACGAATAGGATAGCTACAAAAGGTAAACAGATAGATGAATAAAATATTGTACACATATTTAGCATCTGAAATGTAGATCCATATCCAAGTTTGAACCAAATCCCTCCAGGGGTTAACCGTCTGTCGATCCGTACTTTCGCCTACATTTAAACGCGGTAACCAAAAAGCACAACCATTTAAATAAATGAAATTTGTTATGTAGTCTTGTTATTAAAACTGCAATTGTTTGTCAAATTTTGGTTTCAATCAGTCGAAAAAAAATTATAAAAAATGCACATTCGGTTTTCTTTATTATATTGCGATGTACAAAACTCTCATGTGCAAGACGCTGAAAACAAAAATCTGAGCACTCATGGCGTTTCAAAATCTACCATTTTATGCAGGGGAAGGAGGATAACACGTTTATTAGAGCATAAGAAAACTTTTAACGTTGTGTACAGTAGAAAGCGTAATTTCATGTTCTGTTATATCATCAAAACAGTGCCTAATACTGTGAAAAAAAATTTTTAACCTATACGAGGCTTTTGAATTGCTTTATAGATTTGAAATTTATAATTTTATTTTAAGTGTAAAAAATTCAAATGTTACACATAAGTTGCAAAAATATTTAAAAGTACCTATTTGGTTTTGCATAAGCATTTCAGGTCCTTCATGTCCATTCCTTGCGCTCATGCTCCATATATGTTGTGAATTATCGCTTCTTAAACTTATTAACTAATTATAGAATCTATGAATTAAACGTATTAATTTATAGATGCTATATTTCAACACAAAAACTATACAGGGTGATCAGTAAAGTCCTTTTAAGCCCTTTATATTCGAAAAGGTATCTCGTATATCCAGGAGAGTTACGTGTACCTATAGTAAAGTGACCTATGCTGAATTTATTGAGTCAGATCAAAGCGCCTCTAGCAGCGAAATAGAGAAGTTACACAAAAAAAAGAGAGAGAGAGAGAGATTGTCCAAAAAGTCCATTTAGAAAATCTTATGCTATACCATAATAAATACAAATGGGAAAGTTTTATGAAGTTAAGTATAAAATTAGCGGAGAAATTTGCTATAAATATTATGAACTTGGCATGACTTGAAAAAGGGTTCGTCCTGAAGATGAAAAATATATCTTCGAATCCCCCCCCCCCACACACACAGCCTGAGTGCGTTTTCCAGATTTATTATTATTGTTTTTATTCACTTTATTGGGTGCTTTAATTTCACCTCGCTATTGCTTAACTCGGAAAAACCGTATCTGAGAATACATTTTTCTTTCTTTATTATTCTACATATCACGCGGTATATTGTGGCCCTACATATGGAAATGGGAAGACACTCCAACTTGCATGCTTTGCTGTGATCTTCGAGCATTTACCATCTTCTTTACGCCCCTGTCCCCATACGCTCAGGAAATGAAGATTCTTATAAGGAAAACACAAAAGAAGGTTTTAATTTGTCTACTTAAAATTTGAAGGCAGATAATCCCGTGTGTTTAATTATCATATTCACAGATACATTAACAATCAAACGGACTTCTTCTTATTCGATTGCGTCCGAAATTTGATAGGAATATATAAATTTAATGCAAAGACCACATACCAAATCTCATTCATCTAGCTAAACACCTTTTCGATTTATAGTGTTGACAGACAGACAGGCATAATTCCACGAATGTATTTTCAAGTTTCATTATCTGAAACTTGAAAATTCATCAAAATCGTGGGGTAAATTTTTGGATGCTTTGTATACAGGAAAATTGGCAGGGTTGAAAAAAAATTTTAGAAAAAAAAATTGTAAAATAAATTTACTAAATTACGATGACTTCAGCATTTAATTGTAAAGTAAACATCATTTATTTATAAAATGAAAATTTATAATTATTTTAAAAGTATATTATACAAATTTACAAAATATATACCCAATTAAGCTATTTAACCTTTATAATACTGCGGTTGCTCGCAGTTAGAAAATTTAAAAAAAGAATTAAATAATGAACTAAAAATAATAAAATTATTCGCTGTTGAATACAAAATCTAAATAATTCTGTAATCCAAATGCATTCAAGAATCGATTAGCTAGAAAAATCAACGTTTTAACAGAACTGAAATTTCAAACAGTCCCATTCTCCCTGGTCATAATTTTATGCCATCTTCTAAAAGAATGAATTTTACTTTCGAGAATGAAAAGACTTTCATTCTCGAAACCGAAATCTACCCTTTTAAATTATTCATTAAATTCCTTTTGTTTTATCTAGCAGAACTTAATTTAGATAAACAAAAGATGGAATAGATAAACAATTCTAACATTTGCATTGCGCATCAAAGGCATTATTCAGCATTCATTCATTGTGTATATTTACCCTACTAAAAATCGTTGGATAAAAATAAAGGATCGTTGAGTCCGTTGTACTCTGCGGGTTTTCCAAGAATACTTTATTATGTTTTTTCCTTCTTGGTTTTGTTCCGTTATGTTTTCTGTGAGCTTCTTTTAACAGGGCATCTCATTATTCCTTTCAAGCGATAATCAGCTTGCATAATAAGTGCGATTTTTCATAACGATGAAGTTTGCCGGAAAAGTATTTTTCATTTTATGATTCTGTTGCTGTTTTATAAAGCACGTTTGCAGGGATTTTCTTGGGGAGTACAGATGACAATTAAATGCGAAATGAGTTACACTGATTTATATTTGTATTATTACCATGTTTGCTTTTTTCAATTTCTTTTTTTGAAAAATTTAGTAACGGATTAATAAAATTATTGATTTACTACATTTTTGAATTAAAGATGGCAAGTTTAGATTTAAATATAGAAAATTATTCAACAATTCATGTTTTAATTTACAGATTTTAATTAAAAATTACGTGAAAGATTTAATTTTCTCTTATATATATGCGCATAATTTTTTGGTCCCAAAAAATAACAAACCGTTTCATGTAGAAATTCCATGCAAATATTAATAACTTTCATTCAAAAAATGAATGACATTATTGAAATCTCATTTATTATTTGGGTAATAAAACAAAATAAATTTTCACAGAATTCATTCTCATTTGACTGACATTAATTAGTGAAAACTAAAATAAATTTGATTTAATGTAATTAACAAAGAAATAGAGGAATTACTATGATAAATTAGTGAATTTCCGTATCAGCAAAATTATTGAAAGGTTAAAATTGGATTGAACAGGCATTTCAAACATGTATTTAAAACATCACAAATAATACATTTCATTTCTAAAAGGGTTATTCGTTGAAACATCGTAGTATTTTTCTTTTAACCTTTTCACAGTAGAGATTCACTCCCCTAAAGATCCGTTATTGAAATGGAGCTCAAGCCAATGTATTCACAATCATTCACCCTACAATCATACTCACGAACCAAATTGCTTTGCAAAAATTTTGTATTTGTGCCTGGTATAACCAAATTTCGTGTCTGCGGAAAACGTCACAAGGCCGATATTCTTATGTGCGAAGGTCAATGGCATGACCATTAATTAATTTATGCTCACACGTCAAAAACGTCTACCAAATTTAACCCTTTAATTGGCAAATGGTTACAGATCTCTCTTAAGAGCCAATGTAAACTCAAGTTGCCTCTGAGCAACCGTGTCAAACAAAGGGTCAATTTTTAAATCTGTTGCTCATTTTGCAGGAAGAAAAATGATGTGCTATAATAGAACAACATGCAATTATTTTTATCATGTGATTGCAACGTCGACTGAATTGATTGATTTTGCATATTATTAAAATTGCAAATGTCGCAAGTCAATGTAGCTTTTAATGAAAATCGGAGCTAATCAATGCGCTGCATTTAGCGGATGCTGGTTAGAACCGATGCAAATCATCAAAAGATTAAGCGCATTTTAAGGAACAGCATACGTATTTTTAAATAAAAAAAAAACAAGTTTCAGCAACACAAATCAAGTGGGCATTGTGGATACATTTTTGGCGAATGTGCAAAATACAAAGTAAATATATTTTATATTCTATATAAAAATGAAACATTTTAAAGATTGAGTCGCAGACAGTGAAAGTGTCTAAGCATAAAGGGTGATGTGTCGGACCAAAATAAACTATTTTTACTATGGAATGTGGATTCAGAAAAACTTCGTTTATATAGTAAAGGGTACCTTTTAGATCTGGATTAGATTTAGAACCTATTGGAATTACTGGGTAGGGAAAATATGAAACTTGCCTTAGCCACCTTAAATGCTAGGTTTATTATCATTCCCTTCCTTTTTAATGGATCATTAAAAGCCTCATATAAAATATCCACCCTGACTGTAAGCAAGATTTCATTGCCAATATTTGGTGCAGCAAAAATTGTGTTTCACACACGGAATTTTTGAAAATGTACAGAAATTCAGATATCAATAAAGCGAAGATTGTATTAATACCATTCTTTTGAGTATTTATTGTAAAAACATTATACATTAAAATGTTCATTTGTTTGTTTTATTTCCTTTAAAATGTTTTTAATTTTACTGTCCAAATGTCTTAATATAAAATGTTAAAATTTGTCTCATATACGTCTCTTTTTTTCGATGACAAAAAAAGTTTATTTTGCTTTCCTCTAGTATTCTGTCCATTTTAGCCAGATGTTTCAAAACACCTACGCCTAGTTTTATCATTTATTTATATTCATTATAATACAAGGTACTAGAATATAAAATCAAATAAAAAGAATTTTATTTAGAAAATATATCCAGTTTTTAAGAGAAATTTCTGGCAATTAAATATTAACTTAAATACATTTTTACTATTTAAGCAATAAAATGTCTTAAATTTTAAATTATGAAGCATACTACATTTGAAATTTATACTTGAAAATAACAAAGAATAGAAAAATAAATATACATATAATACGCAATAAAACATTACATAAACTGGGACAGAACACAACAAACTTCTGATAACAATATTTTATTTTTAAAATGATTTCACAGAATTTTTAATCTTCAATCTTCTTGTATGGCCGTCTTTGGAAATAACTGTTTAATTCCAAATCCTTTTCTAAAGCTTCATTTTATGTGTTCTAAATAAGTTAAACATGTCGTAAAAGAATATAATTTTAAATGCTTTATGAACAGCTAATCCATATTTTATTTAATATATGAATTTAGTCATTAATCAGTTTACGGTAGCATATATTTGAATCAACAGGCAGAACACTTAATAATACCCAAGCTGCCAGTTTAATGGGTGATTGCTATAGTTTTGGGACTTGGAACGGCTTAAATTAAGCCTTCAAGGGACGTTTCTTTTATAATCTTTCGTAAGCTTTCGGTTCAAATAAAACTGAGTTCCTGTTCCGGTATCAGTGACAGTCATAAGACGGAAACTCTCATCCAGAATGCAAATTAAAAGCATCTCAAATACAAAAAAAAAAGTATTTGTAACTTGGCATGCGATAGACGTGATATGTATTTAAATATCTCTGGAACAAAGAATATTTGGATTGATTTTCTTTTTGGTTATGCTCACTTATTTTTACTATTCACTTTTATATAATGTGTTATTCTAAGGAAAAAAGTATCTGCTTCATTTCCTAAAGTTACGGTAGGATAAACAGCAAAAATCTTTTTTTGCTTGATGGACTCAATACAAGATATGAGAGACCTTTGCTTCCTGTATCCTGTAATTTATAGGTGTCTTCAGCCAGAAAGTACATTTTGAAAATTTACATTATAAAATTGAAAAAAAAATCGAAATGTTTTTCAATTGAAAAATTTACTTCCAAAAAAATACTAGCAATACGAAGCATTTATAATTTTCTACAAAACTTATCAACGAAAGATGAATTTCAGTGTCTATGATGTCGTGCAGAAATGTTATTGTTTGAATGCTCATTTTCAATCAGAAACTCAGTTAAAAATTCCAGTATTTATTGTGTGGTTTCGATAAGTATGTTATGAATTTTCCGTCGAAATAGAAATTCAGATACGGATTTTGATGCTTGTTAAGTGAAGTGAGGTGAAGAGATTGTGCTTTGAAATGAAGTGAGTTCACTTCTGTTTTTGTGAGTTGGAATAAAGTTGAGTGTTCGTGCGTGTGAGTTTTTAGTGAGTTATTTTTGAGTTTTATGAGTTTTACCACTGAGCTATCAACATCTGGTCCGTCGAAGCGGAGTAATTAAGAAAATTATGCGACTGAGATTCATTTGAGAAGAAATGTTTAAGAATTGCATAAAAGAAGACCTCAAGCAGGTCGCAGAGGAGTTCTGCGACAATGTGCCGTCAAATGCAAAGGTAAGCGAACTAAAAGAGCTTATTTTAAAATCCAAAGCATATGAAAATGATAAAGATTTTGTATTGGACTATGTTAATAGTATCGTGAGTGAAAGAAAGTCTCACGAAGAGACAAGTATGAGAACTCTTGAAATTGAGAAAATTAAAATGGAACGAATAAAACTCGAATTGGAATTGTCGAAAACCCACTCGAGCTGTAATAGCAGCAAAAGTTTAGATGAAACAGAGAGTGATAGGCACAGTTGCTCATTGGATGTTTTAATTAAAAGTATTAAAACCTTAACAATTAATGTTCCTAGGAAGCCAGAATCGTGGGGATTCTTTTTTTCGTCTCTAGAAAGAGCCTTCGTTACGAAAAATGTGCCTGATAATCTAAAAGCAGAAATCCTTTTAAATTTACTGGGTGAGCGTGCATCTAATATTATTGTTTACATAAAGGATGACGAAATAAATAATTACGAGGTAGTGAAATCGATAGTTCTGAGAGAGTTTGAACCCACTGCCCAAGCTTGTTTGGAAAATTTCAGGAAGGCGCAGCGTATAAATGAATCACATGTGCAATTTGCCTCGCGGCTTTCTACAAATTTAGAGTACTATTTAAAATTAAGAAAAGTTACCGAGTTTGAAACTCTAAAGCAATTGATTGTTTCGGATAAGATATTCCAAACTTTGGATAAAGAAACAGCAGCGCATATAAGTATAAAACAAGGAGAGAGTTGGTTCGCGCCAACGGAGCTTGCAAAACAATGTGATTTGTTTTTTACTTCTCGTGGAAAACCTTTAAACGAAAGTAATTTTGTTAGAGGTTACAAAAATACTACTAAAGTATTTCTATCGGATTCAAAACCTGCAAAAGATGCATCTAAAGTATTCTTATCGGATGTTAGGACTGCAAATTGTGCATTTTGTAATGAAGCCCATTTTTTGGCTAACTGCCAGTCTTACTTAAAATTAAGTGTACAGGAAAGGGTAGAATTTGTAAAAAATAAGAAGTTATGCTTTTGTTGTTTGAACCCGCATCTAGTTTCAAATTGCAGATCAAAGATTAATTGCTTTTGCAGGCGGCGTCATCATAAGTCTTTGCATTTTCCAAGAATTAATACTGCGGAGAGCGAAAAAGAATCATTTTCATCGATAAGAAATAAAAACTCAAAGGGCGTGGCTTTAACGATCGATTCTAACCAAACTGCTGACTCAGCAACCTTGAACGCGAACGCGGAAGAGTTCGTCTATAACGAGAAAATATTTATGAGTAGTTTTTCAAATAAAAAGAATACGGTGTTGCTTTCAACTGCAGTATGTTATTTAATGGATGAGGCAGGAAATAAATACAAAGTTAAATGTTTGCTGGATGTGGGAAGTGAATCAAATTTTTTATCTAGTGATTTAACTGAGCTTTTGCGTTTAAAACGAGAAAGAGCTAATGTTCTAGTTTCAGGAATTAATGATATATCCTTGACAATAAAATTCAGAGTGAATGCATCTATTTGTAATGAGGATAACAGTTTTATCAAAAATTTAGATTTTCTTGTAGTCCCAAGAATTTCTACTGGTAAAACTCCTTCTAATGCTATTGACATTTCAGGACTAGATTTTTCTAACGTAAATTTGGCTGACAACAATTTTAATCTACCCGAGAAAGCTCAAATGTTACTTGGAGCCGAGATTTTTTATGAGCTGTTAAGACCAGGCCAAATTCGCATTAATAATTCTAATCTTATTCTTCAAAACACTGTTTTTGGTTTTGTAGTATCGGGAAAAATTTCTACAGAAGGAAAGAATAGGATTCATTGTGGACTTATAAGGGACGAAACTAATTTAGACAAAACACTTAGAAAATTTTGGGGAATCGAGAGTCTTGAGACTGAAAAGTCTCAAAATAAAGAAACATTAATTTGTGAAGAACATTTCACAAAAACTTTCACACGAGATGAATCTGGTAGATACGTTGTTAAAATGCCTTTGAAAGAAGATCCGGTTACTTTGGGAAGTTCCAGACAGATTGCATCTAAAAAACTAAATTCCTTATGGAATCGATTAGCAAAAGAGCCCGAGTATTTAAAGTTATATTCGGATTTTTTGAAAGAATATCAGCAGTTGGGTCATATGATTGAAATCCATGAAAATGAGGAAGAAAAGGGATCATATTACATTCCCTACCTTGGAGTGTACAGAGGATTGGAGAAAAGTAAGTCAACACCCTTAAGAGTTGTATTCAATGCTTCTTCGTTAACCCCTGAGGGGAAATCTTTGAATTCTATACAATACAATGGGGGCGTCATTCAAGAGGATTTGCTTTCAATTATGTTACGATTTAGAAAACACAGTTTTGCCTTCACTGCCGATATAAAGAAAATGTATCGAGCAATTGCAATTCATCCTGATCAAAGAAAGCTACAAAGAATATTGTGGAAGGAAAGCCTTCATGAACCTATAAAAACTTTCGAGTTGACTACAGTAACATACGGAACAACCAGTGCGCCTTTTCTGGCAATGAGAACCCTGAGACAACTTGCGCTTGATGAGGGAAAGAGATATCCTGCAGCGGCAGTAGTGTTAGAGAATGATTTTTATATGGACGATGTACTTTCCGGATCTGATTGTATAGAATCTGCAAAAGCGCTCCAACGAGAGTTGATTGAGATATTGGGTAGAGGAGGGATGGTTTTACATAAATGGTGCAGTAACAACGCAGAGCTTGCAGTAAATAGCGAATCATATCCATGCTCTTATGCAGAAGAAACCAAAACGCTGGGTGTTATTTGGAAATCAAGAGAAGACTGTTTTGCCTTCAAGGTGTCGAGTGAAGATATAGGTGTGACAAAACGCCAAGTTTTGTCAACCATAGCTCGTATATTCGATCCACTCGGTATTTTGGGTCCAATAGTTGCAAGAGCAAAAATATTTTTGCAACGGCTATGGCTACTAGAGTTAAACTGGGACGATCATCTACCTACAAAGGAAAAGGACGAGTGGTTACGATTTTCATCAGCCCTTCAATTTATCAATAGTGTTAGAGTAGAAAGGTGTATATTACTACCGAGCCCAGTTTTAATTGAAATACATGGCTTTGCAGATGCGAGTGAAGTCGCTTATGGAGCAGTGATTTACTGCAAATCACAGTCAAAGACTGGTGAAGTGTCTGTAAAATTGGTTGCTAGTAAGTCCAGAGTGTCACCCTTAAAACGTCTGGCAATTCCAAAATTGGAACTTTGTGCAGCAGTTCTACTTTCTAAATTAGTGGTTAGAGTGATTTCCGCCCTGAAACTTAATATAACCAACACTTATTTGTGGTCCGACTCCATGATTGTTCTATGTTGGCTGCAAAAAGAACCTTGTCACTTAAAAACCTTTGTGGCAAACCGAGTTGTATCAATACAGGCAGCAACCAAGGTGAACCAGTGGAGACATGTATCTTCTCACAATAACCCAGCTGATTTGATCTCGAGAGGTGTGGATCCTGACAAACTGTCTGAGAACTCTTTGTGGTGGAATGGTCCTGAGTTCCTGACCGGTAGAGACTATCCAGAGAGGGAAATCCCATCAGCCACTTTCCAGAATGATTTTTCTGATGAACTAGCCTTCACTAACTCCAGTGACTCTAATTGTTTTTCTGTGTTTAATAGTGATGCTTGTGATATTTTACTGTAATTTATAATGTTTAAAATTTTATTGCAATTTAATATTTTATTGTATTTTAATGAAATTTGTTCTTTGTGTGAGATGATTAACAATTAGTTGAATGTGAACATGTCAACGGGCGGCGGAATGTTAAGTGAAGTGAGGTGAAGAGATTGTGCTTTGAAATGAAGTGAGTTCACTTCTGTTTTTGTGAGTTGGAATAAAGTTGAGTGTTCGTGCGTGTGAGTTTTTAGTGAGTTATTTTTGAGTTTTATGAGTTTTACCACTGAGCTATCAACAATGCTCATGGTTTCCTACAGAAATATGCCTCTGGGGCTATGATATCCTGGTTGGTAGAGTGTTGGATTCGCGTTCTTTAGGTTGCGTGTTCGAATCACGACGGCCGAAGATTCCCCGCATACCTGGTGGCTAACGCACGTATAAATCTGTCGTGGTCACAAAGTTCTCTATGTACTGGATCAGGGGTGATCGTTCTCTGATTCAGGTCTAAATTACGATCTATGGATGAGTGAATTAAATGCGTGAATGAAGTCCGCCCCGTAAAAATGGTTGTGACGTGCGTTTCTAAGTCATTCTCTTGGCCCTAGATGGCACTACTATAAAAACAAGAGACGCTCCCACCTGGTTTAAAATCGCTGTCTTCGTAACAGCGGGCTTGTCCATGGTAAGTGCCATACGAAACAACAACAACAGTGTGTCACTAGGTATGGGATGATATTTGATAGTATTAGATAGCATACCATGATTTATCCTGGATGTTGTAAAATAAAATTTCATGCGAATTTAAAAGAGCAAAATTTCGCTTTTGAAATTTTTTTTCAATTAAATAATGGGGGAATTCTGAATAATATTGAGATATAAGAAAGAAAGTTGTAATATTAACACTTCAGTTTGAAGTTGCATAAGATATATCGAAAACAGACTTCGCAATATTGATACCGTGATCGGATTATGAGAATGATATCTCAGCTTGGTCTCCACTTTCCAAATTCTTCTTTCCTCCAATGCTAGAGGATATGATATATGATGTCGGATACATCCCGAAGCCACAAGGACGTCGGAATTTCAACAGAATTTCTTTTACGAATCGAAATTATCAGCAAGTTTATGTTTTGAATGCACTCTGTAAAAAGAATCCTCAGAACCATACTTTGGAATGGTGTGGAAACTGTCAGAAATGGAAACCGATACAGGTTGTCCTTCATGTTATCAGATAACTGTTGAAAATTTCGAGGCACGTTCTTTATATAAAAAAATTATGCATTAAAAATCAATCGAACCTTAATTCATATCTATTAGTAGAGAATTCATAGTTAAATATGAAATGTGAAAAATAATTCCTTAATAATTTTATGAGTATCAAATTTTTGGTTTATAGTTTTTTTTTCTGTTCATCTATTATAACCTATGTAATAGATCAAGATTGACAAACTACGAAGTGCAATCTATATACTGTCTTTTTAATACATATCTATATTCTGAAGTAAAATTAAAGATGGAATAAAATTTGTTTATTCATTTACAGCCATCTTCAGAGATCAGTGGGTTACCATTTTAATAGCCGGCGCCCTGGCATAAGGGTAGCGCGTCTTCCCTGTGATCTGGGCGTCCCGGGTTCGAGTCCCGGTTCGGGCATGGTTGTCCTTCATTTGTTCTATCTGTGAGATGTGTGAATGTGCCCCCCTTTAAAAAGGGGCTGTGCAAGCGAATGTGATGCGCGAGTAGCAAAATCGTACTCTTGGCCCTAGTTGGCGCTACTAAAATAAGAGACGTTCCCTTTCGGCTTAAAATCGTTGATTTTAAATCAGCGGGCTTGCCTATGGCAAGTGCCATTGGAAACAACAAAACCATTTTAATAAATTAAAATTTTTAAAACTCTGCGGTGCACCTTCTTCCATTCTAAAGTAAATTTGTGCCACATTTACCCTCTGTAATCCTGTGATCTGTCTTTTAGAGAAGCAATAGACAAATATTAATTTTTACTATTAGTAGAGATGGGTTTTTGTAAGACATTATTTACATAATAATAATTTCATTTGAAATATATGTCTTGCACAACTTTGAGGCACTAAGACCGGTTCTGTGTTTTAGTTTAATAGTTTTTAGAATAAAAGGCATTTCGCGTTGCAAATAGTTTCTTTCATGGCAAAATACACATACTGAGTTTGTGTTCTCAGTATCTTCATGCCCATATTTAAAATCAGTAATTGTTTTAACTTGAATTTCCTTAAATGCAATTTAAAAGCACACTGCTAATAAGAATTTGAAATCAGGTTTAAATTGAAAAGGACTGGATATAAACCGGATAAAATTCCTTTTGTACATAAAAATACGGTTTTGATATAGCAAATATTATTCCCAGATATAATATAGCATTAAACTCTTTTAGTTATAAGAGAATTTCAATGGATCTCGAATAAATTTTAAATTTTTAAATGGGACATATTTGTATGTTTCTTTTGAAGTGACCCACATAATTTAATTATAATGTTGTATTTGACATTCAACTTCTTTCTTTTTTGCATTTCAGATAATCTGAATGAAAAATATAGAAAGAGAACTTTTAAGCAAGCACCTGTCTGTTTAAGTATATCGAGGAAGTACAAAATTCTCAGGAAAATTGTCAAACGCAGGCATTACTGAAACTCACAATTGAAAATTTTTATATCTGACATGTTTAACCTTTTAGTATTAAAAATTAGCCAATCCCTGTAATGCGTTTATTACAGTATGGACTGTGGTTAAAAAACGCAAAATCGAATAAATCATTCTTTATCAAATATTTTAATAAAGGATATCAATATTTTGGCGACTGATTACTAAAGATTTCAATCAGAAAAGTGGCATCGAACCTGAATGAGAAAAAAAAAATGTAGAAGTTTTAAACAAGCGTTTATTCGTTTAAAAATAAAGTAAAACGAGGAAGCTCAAAAGTTTCGTCAATATATACCGAATACAGGCATTACTGAAATTCGCTATTGAAATGCATTAAATAGGAAATACAACAGCAGATTTTTTTTTTTCTGAATCTTTTTATTCGTGGATTCACTGGTCGAATTTCACAGATGAGTGCGTGCCGTTTCCTCTATATAGATAAGTAAATACTTTATGATTTGTATCCTTGTTTTGAAGTTACGCCTCACCTCTTTTGAAAGAAAATAATCAGGCAAGATACATCTTCATCAATTTTTCTCCCTTTTTTTCCTAACAACAACAATCAAGTGGGAGAGAAAAACCCTAGCTGACAGGGAAAAAAAAAAAAAAAAAAAAACTGATAAATCATTGCTGATGTTGATCATGCAGCGATATTTTGAATTTATAACAGAAACAAAACAATTACTTAAATTGGCTTTTGTCCTCACGCACTCAAATAGTAGAAGTTTCATCTTTAAAAATTACAAAAGTGTTCTAGTAGCCCAGTTATGAACCATCGGTAAAAAGAATTATAGAGAGAACCTGAAATACGTAGTCTATAATCTCCATTCCATTGCTTTTGCCGAAAGGAAAATAAAGAGATATAATAATTTTAACCTAATGCATACTGTGCCAAAAAATAATTTTAAGTAATTTTTTCTAATGCTCTCAAGAATTACCCAAATGATGTACTTGCTATTCATATTCTTTTAAAAATCCCATTTCTGTGATTATAAAAGTCTTAATAAATTTGTTGATAAAACTATTAATAAACAGAAATGACAGCATAATAATAATGTAAAAAAAACCATATTTGTGGCGATTATAAAGATCATAGACATAAAATTCCCCGGAGGACTTTTTTTTTTATTTCTCTCCTTCCCCTCCCCCCAAACGCCTTCGTTTTCTACTGCATTCCTATTTTGTGTTCCAAATCGTATATTAAAATCTAAACATAATTATTTAGAAAATACTGTAAAGAATAACGCTATTATAACAGGACAATGATATACGTACAATAACATTTGTAATAATGTTAGAAAAACCATAATTACTATACTATTAATGAATGAACTATTGAGAAATTTCGATTGAATTATCTACCCTTCAACTTCTCCTCTCTCCCCTCTTACCATACTTTGCATCATTTTTTTCCATTTAAATAACAAGTTTTACTCCAAAGAGAAAAGTAAACAGTGTAACTCAAAGCATAAGTTATTTCAAAATTCACTTCATATATGTTGACCTATCATTTTCATTAATCAAAGAAAAAATATTGCACTTTCTTAGCAAAAATAAAACATTTTTTTTTTTCATAGATTAAACTAAAAGATAGTCTTATAAAGTTTAGCGGGTCTCTTTAATTTCAACTTACTTTTTTAAGTTCCTTAACTAAAGAATTGGAACTATAGTTGACATCTGACAGTAAATAAAATTTATAAACTATTAAGATATTTCGATTTAAATATTAACCAATCTCTCCTCTCCCTCTGCACTTTGTATCATATTTACCATTTAGATAAATCTAAAAGTTTTGTTTCAGAAAAGTAACCATTATTTTTTTTTAAATTCTTCTTTTTAAAAAATGTTTTGCCTTTTTTTCTTTTACTTTTTTCCTACCTTTTTCAGGCGTTTAATGCAAATAATGTGACAAACATGTCCACCCCCACATTTAAGAGACGATTCTTGAACATTTTATTAAGTAGAAAAGCAATTATTTTGTCCAAATGTTAAATTATGTTTAATAACACATAATATCTGCTATCAAAAATAATTTTTGACTGTAGTGAAATATATCGTCACTGCTATATCAAAATGTCGTATGTCGACATTATATCACTGCTATATCAAATGTCGTATGTATCGTTGACTGTATTATCAAAGCATTTACTGATCCTAAACACTTGTATAGATTAGCTTGATCTGCTCTGAAATTGTTATATATAGTTACAAAATGCTATATTCTTTAATAGTTCCAGATTCTGTACCAAATTGTCGTAGGTTTTGTTGTCCATGGTTTTTGACATGTGACATTTTGATACAATGACTATGATATGTAATCAATGTAACCAAGAAGACTAAGATATGACAGTAAATAAATTGTTTGTTTAAGAACGGCGCCTAGATCGGATAGAATCAACTTATGTTCACGTGGTACATGCCAAATGTGCTACGGCAATTTAATTTTGGAATCCATTGCGCATTTTTCAAAAGAAAAAGGGAAGTGATGGCACTGCAAAATGTAAGACATAATTAATACACACAATTATATTTGTCATGGGGACAGATACCATTGGTGTAGAACTGATGCTTTCAGTTGAATCACTCAAAAATAACAAATAATATATCTTTAATTCATGTTTTTGCAAAAGTTAAAAATCAAATGAATTTAACTTATTGAAAATTTGCATCAGAAACGTTTTCAAGAAAAGAAAGAAGAAACAAGGAAATTCATTTAAATGAATAGCTTCATATTTACATAATTGTACTGAGAAATCAAATTTATGTACCAAAAAATGTTTCACAATCACTGAACATCGCAGAATTTGAAAGGATTA
The DNA here is from genome assembly GCA_026543865.1 of Argiope aurantia. Classification (NCBI taxonomy): domain Eukaryota; kingdom Metazoa; phylum Arthropoda; class Arachnida; order Araneae; family Araneidae; genus Argiope; species Argiope aurantia. The sequence continues at coordinate 190,541 of JAPMOR010115007.1, read as the reverse complement.
AGGAAACATATGAAAAAAAGACGAAGGGGGGAGGGACACTTTTTCAGTATTTTTTCCTTCCTTAAAAAAAATGGTTTTTAAAGAAACGGTACTTTTTTCTTTTAAAAAGAAAAAAAATATATTTTAAAAGCTTTTTTTTTGTAACCTTGATTTTACTAATCGCTGTTTTAAGCATTATTTTAAAGAACACAAAAATACTCATGAAAAAGATGCAGTTCTTCCTTGGATACGAAATATAAAAAGAATAAGGATCGTAATCAATGAAAAAAATTAAGTGGTTTTGCACCCAAATTTAAGATCTTTATGAAATTTTGAGCTCAACGGATCACCGGAAAGAGGACCAAATATATACAGTATTTCCTTTATAATATGACTAAGCCAAACTGAAAACCGTTATAATGTAGGAATGAATGAATATACGTAAAAAATCATCCAACTGCTTTTTCGTCTATTTGTACGGAATACAATCAGAAGCGTTTGGCTTAGTTATATGAACCTCCTTTTAGCAGCATCGTGAAGATTATTTTGGGACAGAACTCGTAATCTCGAACCTCAGTTGAATGACGAGGACGATACTTGAGTGAACACCACATTAACATCACAAATTCAGACGAAGAATGTGTTATTTCCTTCTTCCTCAATTATAAGATCTTTGTAATTTATATACATTTGAGAATCTTTTAAAAGAATGCGAAAGCAATTTGTAGCAGGAAGCAGGAATGCAAGCATTCCTGCTTCTTTTTGTACGGAAGAAAGAAGATTGTTATTTTACATTTGCGAACAGTTTCAATAATATGCCATCACTAGCATATGAACAAAGAGAAATCGCAATGTATTTTTCGACTATCCCATGGTATAGTCATATCACTGACTCTTCGACCTGCCTCGAAGGCACACAGATAAAAAACTGAATGACCGGACCACCGCAACAACAACACTAGCGGGAACTGTGGTTAACTCCTAAGAGCCATTACCGGATACGGTACAACCTTTCCCTAAGGAAGTATGTGTCGTCATCGATGGAAGGAACCAGACCCCCACCTTTTCATGTATTCTACTATCCAATGGTATGTAAAACAAATATAACAATTCATATATATTCATTCAATTTTCACAAATATGAAAATTGAATGAATCTATCAAAACTCAGATACTTCAGTTTATAATAAAAACTTATTAGCAACATATTATGGTATATCACTTTACTTGAACTTAATTACTACGACTAGAGATTCCTGAAGATGTCAGAACAATGGAATCGATATAAAGAAAAACTAAATGAATGAAATAAAAAGATCCAAATTAGTGCAAATGAAATATTTGCGTTAATAATGTGACTTAAAAGCAAAAGTAAAATGAGACGTCTTTCAAATCTACTATATTGAATGCGTTTTATGGTGTTTGTAACTGAAAATCAAGCATTCAACTGCATTCAAAGAAAAGATAGATGGCTCAATGGATTCGAAGGGTATTCGAGAGTACAAAGTGTAACTTTTAAAATTTTTAAGATGACAATCTTTTCTATAAGAAAATTTGAATTACATTTCCTAAATGACATGAAATTTATATATGTAATATGAATAATTGTTTTACTCGAGATTTTTTAGGAAATATTTAGATAAGCATGGATTTGCCGTTTTGCAGTTGTTCATTAAGATAGGGATTTTTCGGTTTAGCCGCTTGAAAGTTCACAAATTTAAAAATAGTGTTAAAGTATAAAATAGGAATAGCACAAAAATTGAACGGAATAAGTAGTAGCACAATAATAAATTGCCATAATGGGAAAATAAAGAACTTAATTATATCTTAGAACTAACTTACCATTTATTTTATTTTTCAGGATGCATTCTTTTTAAAAGCGTTATGACAGTTGTAAAGCCATTTTACGACTCTGGCATTTTTCTCAACGATTGATGTTTCTGTTGGAGCATGCTTACGGAGATCACTGTTCGTTAAACCTTCTTTCGGAGCTTCAAGTGCCGAATCGTCGCTACCGGTACTTGATAGGTTTGTTTCGCTATTCTCTGAACTGACGCTATCGAAGAAGTGAACAGGACTTCTGGGAGGAGCAGTCAGAGTCTGAAACAGGTTAATATCCAGGCCCATAGTATCGAAAAATCTCTCTAGTTCTGCATCTGTTGTACTTTCGGGTTCTGCAGCGACGGAAATATTCTTTGAAAAGCGACAACTAACGTCGGACTTTGAACGAGTTACCGATTTCGTCTTTTCAGCTGAATTAGAATTCACTGATGTCGAAGGACTTACATGAGCAATTTTTGATTCGAAGCTTTTCACAAGATTCTTGACTCTATCCGAAGAAACAGAACACTTGAAAGACGAACTTCTGCTGACGTAATCGGAGGTTCTTGAGCTTTGTTTCTTACAGTCAACTTCAGTGATATCTTCGTCGACTGTAAATGATTCATCTGAAGGTTCTAAAGAATTCTCTTCATTATCTGAATGATCAAATTTGACCTCCAGCTTTTCAGTGTTCGTGTAAGCGCCATCTCTCTCACCGTCAAAATGACCAGAATTTAAAGATACTTCAACGCAACTATTAACATTCACATATGTTGTATGTGGGAGGGGTTGCTGTAGTAAATTTCGTCTACCTCTGCTTGGAGGCATTAAATTGCTGTCTGGTGTGACAGCTGTAGATTCAGAATAGTCATGATAACTATGCTGGAGTTGTTGATTTTTTCTTTGCAATGAACAATGTTCTCTTAACTCAGGTGACTTTTTTGACTCAAACGAACCACATGTTTTAGGCACATATTCATTCGCAAAGGATGGCGCATTATTGTCAGTGAGATTAATGCTGTGCACATATTTAATTATATTTTGGCAATTGTATAAGCTTTTGACCCTTCCTTTAAGAAGAACATCGATTTGAGGGCCAGTACTGACGTGCAGATTTGAGCTGTATTCAAAATTTTGCTTGCAGTCCAACACTCTTTCGGTTTTCACGTAATGAGCCTTGGTTTCTTCCAAGCGTTCAACTGCACTTCTTCTGTTTGCTGGAATGTGAAAAAAAAATTTGTAAATAAGAATAAATAAAATGTGGAGAAACATCATGGGATACTATTTAAGCATATATAAAACCACTGCGATTCAATTTTGAATGTTGACTGAGGTCAATTTAATCAATAAAGTGTTAATATTACAATCAATAATTCAATCTCAAAGTATCGTCAAATACCAGATTTTTCTTGAAGACTCTCAATTTTTGCAGGAAAAAAAGTTACACTGAAAAGGTGGTTTTCGGAGAGTAGTATTCATTTTTTTTATAAATGCAACTTGTGACTTCAATTTCAAACCTATTCTTATTCCCGAGTGATTAAATATAATTGCGAATGCGGTTAATTTAACCGTGAATGATTTAATAACTTCAATTGCACAACTATTTGCAAAGCATATATATATATATAATTTAACATCGTCTTTATTTTGTTAACAAATTTATCCGTACCCATTTTAATCGGTCTACTGATTTGTTGTTTGTTTTTTGTTCATTTGTTGCAAATTCCTAGACTAGAAAGTTAAATATAACAATATAAAAAATGCACATGACTAATAAATTAGAAATAATGGAAACAAAACACGAATAAGCAAAACGAAGGATGAAAGAAAATATAGTATATATAAATAATAATCAGGTGATGAGAGAGAAAGCAAAGAAAATCTTCAGCATTCAAAGAATATGGAATCATCATTACAGTGTTCATTACACAGAAATCTCATTTAATCCAATAATTTTTAGACAGTGATAGCTAAATTATAAAAATACTATGCAGAGCATCTATACCCAATACCCATCCTTTACCCTCTCCCCCCATACTCTCTTTATAACTACATTTCATAAGCTTTTTTTTCCATCAGGGAGCAGCCTATTACTCCATTTTAATTTTCCCAATTTGAAAAATGTTTTTATCCAAATTTTTGCATTTTATAGTTGCATGTGTATTTCTGAGATCTCCTTAAATTATTGTCAGGATTCTAAAGTAAAAGGAAGTGCATTCTATAGTAAAAAAAAATATTTTAAATATTTTTTAAAGATGTAAAGGTGTAAGATTCTTGTAATCAAAAGGAAATCTGTAAGCTCTACATCCTTTGCCCAAATTATTCAAAGTTTTCGAAATTTTACAATTAACTGATTTATTATAATACACTGTCCATTCATAAAGTCTTTTCTAAAAATCTGTCAGTCAATTTTTAAAAATCACATAGATTTGTAATATGTTTTAAATCCGCCTTTCAAAATAATTTATTGAATATTATTGAATTAACTTTTATCAAAGCCAGAAGCCAATGAAATTCGCAAGAAATTTGAAAATGCCACCCTAGTTATTTCTTGTATATTGCATTATGTCAATTAAATTTATTCGATGTTTGAAATCATAAAATTTCATCTCTAACTTGTCATACCTTTTCTTCAAATTGCCGTTTTACTGTTCATATGTGCAATTCTATTCCTAATATTCCCAAAATAGATATAGACTGGAAACAGTTAAATTTTTACCTAACAAGTTTAATCCATTTAATCTTTAAATAATATGTGAAGTCTGCAATAAAAGACATTTAATGCTAAAAGAAACTGCATTCCTTCAAAACACGTTAAAATCATCAACTATTTCAGATGCTAATGGTTAGATACGGTGCAATCAGAATAAATGATAAACTAATAAAAATTGTGACAGCGCAACGGGTAAGTTGAAATGAGTTGTTCCAGTGGGGGGGGGGGAAAAAAACGGTAATGGTTTCCTGGGGAAGTCAGCCATCTAACTCTCCGACCCGCCACGAAGGCACACGGATTTAAACCATAAAAACTGAATGACCGGACCGCCGCAACAGCAACATTGGCGGGAACTGTGGTTGAGTCCTAAGGACCGTCACGGTACAACCCTCCCCGAAGGAAGTACGTCCCGTCATCGATGGGAGGAGTCAGATCCCCCACCTATTAGTGTACCCTCCAGGGTGGCGAGATCCAACCACTATGCCGGAAGCATCTCATCCTCATTTCGATGTCCCCCCCCGGGGAATGAAAATCGCCATTTTCACTGTTTAACAGTTTTATAAGGTTGTATCCAAGAAGGAATCGTAGACTGGAGAACAAAGCAAACTGTCAATGTAATTTTTTTTGGGGGGGGGGTAAGAAACAACGACGATTGTGTGGCCGGCTCGATATAATCTTGAGCGTAAGATTCGGTTCTTTAAAAACTCATACAATCCAAAACTAGGAAAGTAAATTTGAGAAAATACGTAGAAAATATTGAGGGGAATTCAGAAGAAACTGGGAAAATCATTTCCCAGCGAAGAAAATTGAAGCTCCAATTCAAAGTCTCATAAAGTCTTTAGACTGCGACTTCCATTCTAGAAAACATTTTGTAACCTTACATGCAAGAGTACGGTGTCTCGGAGCATGTATCACAAATAGTGAATTTTGCTTTCACATCGTATTTATTTTATGTTGCTGTGGACAAATATGTATTTCTGGTCTCTATTAATTCGTCTATTTTGCCCTAATCCTATCACTTTTGAACATGATTGTAATAGAAAGCGGTTTACAGTTAAAAAAATCAACTGTCATCTTATAAATTTCGAGTTATCTATTTAAAACTGTATTTAAGTGCTTGCATTCGCTGTCCAAAATTAGACCAACAAAAATCTGTTATACAACAGAATCTAAAATACATACATCACAAAATATATTTCTTAGAGATGTTTTTTTTTAATTGTATAATTGCTTCCAATTTTCATATAGTGTACAGAAGGAAAGCAGGCATGTCGAATTTTTCAAATTGGCCTATTTGCAGCATAGAAGTGGAAAAGATTAATAGTTGCTTGTATACTGACTACCTATTAGTTTCGTTAGAGTGATTATCAATTACAAAATCAAGGGAACCCTATATTTGTACAGAATTTAACAGTTAGTTACTTTTCCTACGACCCAAAAAGGTAAAGATAACACTTATAATGTAAAATAAATTTCAAATTCTATTTTGAAAGAACATTGAATTAAATGAATACAATGGAACTTTAATCATCTGACATTGAGAAAACAAAAAAATCTGCAAGAAAAGTTTTCCCAAATAAAAACAAATAAAGTGAGCGAAAAAATTGACTTAGGTAGGTACATGTTAGATAGAAATATGTTCAGCAAAGATATTTTAGTATAAAACGTAAATAAAATTGTTTTGCTAGTCATTAAAATAAAAAGGTTTTTCTTTTAAGATTTAAGATTTTGTTGTCAATTATCCACTTTCTGGAAGAGTCTGATCCCAATTAATGCTGATAATCGAAGTTCTACTATATTTAAACACACTGCTGTTCGTCTACGCATTAAGGTCCTCAAGCACTTGCAAGCTGAATGGTTCACGAACTGCTCATGAGTAAAAATTCTCAAATGTGAAAGGAGTATTTTCGTTCGTTGCGAAATAAATCTTATCAGATTTTCGGTGAACACAAAATGATAAACAATTTGCTCGCGGTTTATTCGCCGTTCCCCGTGACGCTCCAACGATTCTGCAAGGTCAAGTACACAAACTAAGCACTTTCGGAGACCCCACCCCTACTCCCGAATACCCCCTTCTCCATTCGTGATTTTTAAGAGATGATTGAAAGTTCGCTTTGTGGCACCTCGTTCACATAGTTTGCATTAAGTTCGCTTTAAAAATAATTTTCTCAAACGATTCACAAAGCATTCGGTTCGCAAATGTAGATGTACCTTTAAATGTCTGGAATATTTGTATTTCTCATATATTTATGTGCATTTGGATAATTATTATTTAATACATCCTGATGACCGATCATCGTATGGAGCATTCAATAAAAAGTATTCATAGCGACTCACACATCATGTCGTCAAAAAATGCATCTTAAGTTTAAAATAACCTGAATACAAGCAGGCTGCTGTAGAGAGTTGTAAATTATGGAACTGATTATCATAATCACCGAAGATGAGTGAGAACGGGGAAGAGAATCCACGAATAAATCATTCAAAAATTTAAAAAAAAAATCCTGAATAAATATTTTGGTTTTTAAGATAAAAAATAGAGCATGTATCATATTTTAGCAATTATTACGAAATGGATTTGTTTATGTCGAGAAGACTTTGCTGGTGATGAGCAAAACCAGTAAATAATATGCAAAGGAGTAAATAATAGAGATAAAAACTCGATTGATCGTTCATTGACACCAAAATATTTAGCTAAGGTGTGTGAAAAGAAAATTGAAAATAACTTTATTTGCTCAACAATTGAAAACCTTCGCCCGTTAAGTCTATATTTATAAAACATTTTTTTTTTTAAATTACACTTTAAAAATATCTACAACCATTCAAGTCGTTAAATAAGGTATCTAATAATAAGGTAAGGTATAATCTTTCTGCATAACATTATTGCTTGTATAATGATAAAAACACATGAAAAATATAATTTCTTGTAACGTCAAGATTTTCTGAAATGTTTCGAAATTTAGAAGCAAAATTTAAGCTGTTACATAATTTAAAATGACAGCAACATGAAAATTATTAAACGTTTTTATATTATTTTTTAATGAATTTTTACTACATTTTAAAATACCTAAATCCATTCAACCTTAAAAAAATATCTTCAATAAAGCAAACTGTTAATTCAAGTTATTAAACTATCATGCGCCTTTATTTTTATTCATATAATAACTAACTGTTAGTTAGTTATTATATGAATAAAAATAAAGGCGCGTGATAGTTTAATAAGATTTGCTGTAATGCGTTCAAGATCTTCTGGAATGCTTCTGTTAAGCTGTTAAATAACTTGAAATTATTGTAACAAGAAATATAATTTTCTCTAGCATAATTAGGTTTAATTATCTGAGCATGCGGTGTGATAAATTATACTTCCTAAAATTTAAAAATAAATACTTTGGAAAATACAAATTGAGAAACGAGCAATCCCTCGACAGATGTACTTCAAAATTTAATAAGAATCTATACATTAGATGTGAGATGCTAAAACTGTGAATCAAATTTCATTTATCTAAGTTTTTATGAATTTTTGAATGATCGCACTTATATGTATGTAAAAAAAATAGCCAGAGACGGTCAACCCCTTGACGGATTTGATTCCAAATTTGATAATATCTACACTTTAGATGATAAATCATTCAATCATTCAATTCATCAAATTTAATTAGTTTAGTTCTTTTCGCTTTGTTGCTATCGTGTTAACTTATATTCGAACAGCCGGACAGGTAGACTTCTTCAGAGTGTAGTTCTTCAAAATTTGAAGGAAATCAACAAATTTCGTATAAAAACCATAAGTTAAATTTTATTCGTCTAGCTCAAAGCATTTTGAATTATCATGTTCATAGACAAACACGATTAAAAAATAAGCTTTTCGGAGTCAGGAAAATCAGAAACTTAGAGATTCCTCGAAAACTCGAGTTCGAATTTTTTGAAGATTACAATATTTTATTTTTGTATATACTTCGTACACGAAAAAGCAAAAATCAACCATTATCCAACTACAACAAAACATAATCTTGTCAGGATATACTACAAAAACGACACAGTTATCTAAAATAGATTTCTCATTTTGATACTATATGAAAAAAATGTATAGAGATGTAATTCGGTTTGAAATAAATTAATTTTGCATTCTTATATTATATTCTAATCTGGAAAATTCAAAGATAATTTTGGAGCAGAAAAGTTCTTCAATTTTTTTGGAAAATATATACATTTAAATAGCAATCTGTTCTTGAGCAATAAAAATAGCTCCATTTTAATCCCAAGAAATAGATGAAGCATTCTTAAAGAAATCAAGCCTATTATGCAAATATTAACGCAAATACTTCCTACAATTAATGCATTTTGCATTCTATTTTTAGTTCCTATTTTTGAAAGATCGATTTGCTATAGGAAACTCCTTCTATATGAATATGTATTTTATACCTTCAATTAACAATTTTATTTTGTCTTAAGTCACCAGAAGTCAACAAATATCTGTCAGAAAAATGTCACCATTTTACAGACATTTTTAAAATATATAGTTTCATATTAAATCATCAGTGTTCATTGATTTATCAGAGAATATTTCTATTTTATAAAAAATTAATGAAAATAATTTCATCTTAAGTTTAAAAAAAATCAATGAAGATCGATTAGAGAAATCTTCCCAATTTACAGAAAGTAAACAAAACAAAACATAACATTTCATTTTACATTGGTAAAAATCTTCAAAGACCTGCTAGAGAAATCATCCCATCCATCATTCCCATCATTAATAGAAATTGTCAATATAGTTTTATTTGAAGTTGCTCGAAATCAATAAATATCTGTTAGAAATTCTCCCCATTCTATAGAAATTAACAAAAGTATTTTCATCTTAAGTTTCCACAAATCAATGAAGATGTGTTAGAGAAATTTTCCCATAGAAATAATAAAATGCCACTTACCATTTAAGAACATAGTGTTGTAAAAAAAAAATTCACATCAGCACCAACTTTTAATAAACAGAATTTTTTAGACAAACTAAGTTAGTTTTTCGCTAGAAAATATGCTGGAGCCTTAATTCAATCATCAGAACTAAATGTGACCGTAAATGGACACCGACCTTTTGGCTCTTCCTAGGGAAACGGACATATGACAGCTAGCGTCAAATGCCAATGTAGATATTTGCGAGTATTTAGTATTAGATGAGTCACATAAGCTTACAAGATCAACGTCCGAATCACCGATTACAGTACCACCTCATGAACAGTTGACGATCAGGAAGAGCGAATATGTAACAAAGCAGTCCGAAAACGTCAACTGTTCGGAAAACAAGGTGACTGGGTAGAGAAGGCTAAAATTGGAGCGTTACGGTTGATGGACAAAATTACTGGCGTAAAGTTTATTGTATAAAAATCAGTTTCCCTTAAACAATTGGATGCATGCAAGTGTTTATTCAAATAATTTAACTGTTTATGGAGCAAAATAGCAATTTAAAGTATGTAAAAATAATCCATAATTTCCTTTTATGTTTTCAGTTCTTTGAACGATTAGAGGACCGATTGTGAATTTTCGTTTTTTGATATCTCTGAATTTTCGGTTAACAAACACATTATTCTTTGCGGAAAACGTGAGACAAATGTGTCCGCTTCCTTTCGAATTCCGTTCTGACTTTTTTTTCCTAAAGTTATTTATCTATTTTTATCTTTCCATTTTATGATTAATGCTCAAAAAAATGTGGCATGTGATTACATATGTAAATATAAATGGCTTCTATTACGCGCTGATCAGCACATAAATACTACTTGTATGAAAACAGGAAATTTAAGAGAAATGTTTTGAGAATCTGAGCTTTAATAATAAAAACGTTAACTATTTAGATATTTTCTATCGGTTTTTACCCCCATTTGAAAAGAAAAGATCGAAATCGAAATACAGAAAGAAAGAAAAATAACGATAGCAAAGTTAGAAAAGAAAAGATATAAAGGCAAAAAACATACAGAGTTAAAATAGACATACTTTTATATAATTGCCATATTTGAAAGACCATTGATGTTTTCTTCCCTTCTGTCTCATATTTATTAGCTTTCACATTGGTAAAACTTTGGGGACAATGAATTTTGACAATGCTTTTCCTGTATCATTTATTTGAATATTTTTAATCTCTGTAACCAGGAAAAGGTGCCATCTTGGCTGTTGCTTAGAATAAAATGGAATAAAAGAGATTAAATCAATTAATAAAATTTCATGATGAAGCAAATTGAGTGTCAACAAAATGACAGGGACGTGGCGAAAAAGAAGTATATATATATGTAATGATATCTCTAAATTTAAAATTAAATCCTAATTAATTTCCTAATTTTTATTTTAATTTAGTCCATCTTAATTTCATTCTAAAATGTCCTCTTATTTCCTGCTCCACTTCCAAATTTTTTATTTAATTAATACAACAGAATCTCTGTAAAATTGCCGAAATCGACAAGTTCTCACACTCCGAGTAAAAGGATAAAAATTTGTCGATCTAAACAAATTCTTTTAAAAGATCCCTATAATTTCTTTACCTAAAACGACACGTGTAAAGAAATCCCTATCAGAATCTCACAGTATATAATCATGGGGATAAATATTTCGTTCACTCGTGTTGTGGCGTAGATCAATGTATCTCGTCACTTTTTGCTTATACATAAATTATGCCTCGCGGGATGGAATAAACCGAAGTTTAAAAATTCAAGATGTCTTCTCTCTCTTCAGCCACGAAATTGCTCAAAAATTATATGTTTACATATATATATTCCAAAATACTAAATCGGCATTTTGATTGTCACCCGGCATTATTTGAAGAGATAATCAAACGTGATATTTTATTCTGAATATCAATGACATTCGGATAAATACGTAATACCGTTATTAAAAGAAAGGAAAAAGTCATTAAAATTTTATTTACTCAAGTCATGTTTTTTTCTTTGCGAGAATATTTATTGAAATTTTGTTGAAATAATTTAATTTATGGAAGAAAAATTTCTTTTTTCTGTGAAAACGGCAAAGATGTGTTTATTTTGGGAGAAATGGAGGAAAATGTTGATTCTGTTCAGTAATGGATTTGAGCAATTTGCAGCCTTAGGCCGGCCGCTTCTTCATTGAATTAGTCAAGTTAGTTTCCTATTTCAGTACATTTTTAACTTGATCTAAATGTTATGATTTGCTTTAGGTTATTTTTTTACTTCAGTAACTTCACTGAAATGTATGAACTTTTATTTTTTTACTATGACATATGATCGCTTCACAAATCTATTTAAGCAGATGCATGATGTTTATAACTAATTTAATAACTAAGAGAACTTAATAAAGTAGATAGAAACCTGACCAAGTGTTGAAATTATGCTACTGTTTTATAATCAACTTTTTTTTTCGTGAATATAAAAATGCGTTATTTTTGTGTAGAAGAGTAAATAGTTCATATTACTGTTTTAAATATGTAGCAATTTATTTAGAGTCCGCATGTATCAGATCACATAATCAATGCGATTAATCTGTAAATGATCACAATGCTAAAGATAAACAATTAAATGGAAAACAATGCCCTAATAATTTGTAATCTTATCGTGGAAACATATAATGATTGAAAAAAATCAGCCGATATTTGTTTTAAAATATATCATTCATAATTTGTAGTAAACAAATATCGTTTTTATTATATTTCGATTATAGAAATTTTTCGAATTGTGCATATACCTAAATAAGAAAAACAGAACAAATTTTCGGTTATGAAACTTTAGTTCGAAAATAATAGAAATAACCAAATTACAAAAATTTTGTGCAAGTTACGGACACAAAAAACGTGCTTAACACAAGAAGATGGCAGAATATGTTAGAGAAGTTACTGATACTCTAGACACCAGAATTGAATAGTACCTCGATGAGAGTTGCTTATTTAATGTCCGAAAACAAAAATGCTATCATTACTATCTTCTCAAAATTTTAAAATGCTGCTCAGGTATTTTTCAACTCCTAAAAATTATTCAAAGGATTCTATTTACAGTGGCACTTCACTGATTGCATCGCTTTTAACTCAAATTCGAAGGTAATTCGATCTTTTTTTTCCTCTGATCCTTTCAATTTCCTACAAAAATAATAAGATATTGTCTATGATTCAATTATATTTTGGCTAATTCAGGATATAAACTATTCATTTCTGAATTATTTTTCTTATTTAGATATATATGTCGGTGGTCGTAAGAGAACCATTTTTAAATACTTTAATTCACTCAAAAGACCACAGAAAATCTTAGAAGCGGCTTATAAAAACAAAAATTCCATCATTTAAAATCTACTTTTTGTCAAATTTCAGAAGAATTTTTGTTCTCTATGAACTTAAACTTTCCTGTCCATAAAATCTAATTTTAACTGTAATATATTAAAAAAAAAAAAAGAGTTGCAAAATTTAGCGCACTCTTTGGAAATATCACGAATAATGATAACCTCGTAAAAACTTTATTATCTCTTTACATTAAATGCATTTAGAGAAAATTCATTCATAGCACCAAACAGTGACAGAATAATTAGAATGCTTACTGAGATTCAATAAATATAAGAATAATTTCATTCTAGATTCTCAACGCTTCGTTCTTTTAAAAAAATTGTTTCCCATTTCTAGCACAGAGAAATAATTGTGCGTCTGAATCAGTAAAAGCAATACAGAATCTCATTCAGAAATTTTTTTCAAAAAAATATGAATATTTATATTCATTTAGGGTAAATGGGAATGAATTTTGAAGGCTTTGCCATTTTCTTCGATTTGAAATAATCATATGAGATGGGAAAACAGGTCTATAATTTATGAGAGTGGATAATCATATTTGAGTGAACCAATTAAGCAATGCCTTTTTTTTCTAAGCAAATTTATTAATTAACCAATTTAAGTAATAGTGACATTCCATAATTACCCCAGTATGTTCTCAGTTATACTAAACACCATGGATCAATACGTGTTTGGGTTTCTGATCACAATAAAGAACTAATTCGAAAGGAATATATTTAAAAAGGCAAGGACTCTTACTCTCTCACCACTCTTATTGTTTCAGAATTTATTTTATAGTTCGTTCGTTCTCAGATACCCCATTGTACTACTTTACGGCTATTTTCCAACAAAAAATATATTTCGTGGAATATCGCACATAAATTATTAAAACTATTTAATTTTTCTAATTAATTCATAATCATGCTGTCCCAAATTTCGTAGAGAAAAGTTGAGAAAGAAACTTTTATAGAAATGGCTGAATTTTTTGTGACGTTAATAAGAAATATGTAAGACATTAATAAGAAATATGTAAATTTCCTATTCAATTGACTTTTCTCTGACATTTACGCTGAATTAAATGAATCTACTTAAGCAGCAGGATCTGGTAGAAGAATTTCCGGGATACGCAAACCATCATTAACAACAAAAAAAAAAAAAATTGTTTAGTTAAATGGTGCTTTTCAGATCACTCATTTTCAGTTCCATCAATAGTGAAAAAAATAAAAATCATTATCTTCAGATTCCTTCTTCAACATCAATTTTTTTTTCTTTCTCGACGTCATTTTTCTTGTTCACTTTCATATTTGATATCAAGTAGGATCAAATCTTTATTAATAAGGTAATATATATAAGTATTATTAAAGGTAAAATATATAGAGATCACACTGATGCTTTTTAAGTGTCAGTTGTTAATTTGTCATAAAATAATGAACAATATATCAGGATGGTATGATTCCGCGTTTGTAGACTGAATATCTCTTCCTATCATATAATAAATTATTCCAAATACATGAAAAATGCAGATTTCCATCTCTATAACAGTTTATTCTTAATTACTTCATGTTGAAAATTGTTTTGAATAATTGAGAAACGTATCATGTTCCTCAAAAGAAATTTAATATTACTCGTAATTGTTATATCCTGCAGATCTAAGAAATATTTAAATTTGCATCTTACCTTGTTATAATCGATGTAATGATTGAATAATAATACTTAAAAAAGCTTTGGTTTCAGTTTTTTTTAAACACGATTTCATCTAAAGTAAACAAATATTAGAAAATAATACTGAAAAAAGGAAAAAAAGTGTCTTCCTGTAGAGCGCCTTGAAGAAGGCGAATGCTTTTCTACCCGCTAAAGCTTCACTACTGTATGCTGTAATCTCCCTCTCAATTACTCCTTATTCCCAATTATTCTTCTTGGGCTGCATGTTGAGTTACAAATGGTCTAAATGCAATAAAATAAATTTTAAATTCTGTACATATTTCAAACGTGATATTAAAATAATAACATATTATATCTTCAAAATTGTTCACATCATTGTAACATCACCTTAATCTTCAGAGATTTATGAAAGATAATTTAGTTTAGTTTTCAACTGTATTCAAAAGAACATAAGTGATGAACATTCGGATCATAAATGATGAACATTAATTAATTTTGCCCATTTCTTAAAAGACATAATGATAGACATGAAAATCGTAATGCAAACAAAGGATTTCAATTAAAGTTTTGTAAAGTAAAGATGTAATTAAAAAAAAAATTGTACATACTGAATGGATGATATGAATGGATAATACAATCTATTTTTCATCACAATTTATTCATTTTAAATACGGATCGTTTTCAATACATTTGAAATGTAAAACTGTACATACTGATTCTGCAACCTCTCTACAATGCAACTTCTCTATGCAATCTCTGTAAATATTTGTTATCTCATGTTCTGATATATGATCATCCGAATCGAATTTTGTGATCATTTGATCAGCATCAACTTCAATGGGAAGAGAATAGAGCATTTGCGCGCCATAAATTATTCCCTACCCCTGTTGCATTGTAGGTTTACTGGGATTCGGACATTTGGCAAGAAAACTTGGCGCGCATCTAGAGGGGTGACGTTTAGTTTTGCATAGCTGCATTTTCGGACGGGCTAATTGGTGATAATGGAATAGTGATAATTTTTGTAAAAATTTTATTTGATCTTGAATTTATGAGATCTTGTACATACATTTATCTTATTCATATATCTTGCAATAAATGATAATTAATTCTATTATTAATAGAAAAGTAAGACAATTTTTATCAGAAAAATAAATAGCGGAATTAAATGCATTTAAAAGGAAGTAAGATATAAGAGAATTTTAGCTGTTTTATTTACTAATATTTAAACAATCTCATTTCTGAATGAATTTTCTTGAATTATCTATACTCGTAAAAGGGAAAAAAATTTATGTGTATGTATACATATTACAATGGTTCACTCAGCAATATCTTTATTAAGAAACTAGCCGCCTTTGGTGACCAGCAGTTCGCCAGTATAAAAGATTTCTAATATTTTCAAATTTATTTTATGTAACTTGATCTCTTAATAGCTTTTTCTGCAAAATATTTAACTATCAAAGTTTCAGATTTTGATAGTTATATAATTCAGTCATACTCTTATGTAGGCCTTAAACAGTTCTGTTCATTGTATTACTTACTAATTTCTGTCAGAGTTCATAAAATTTGCACATTATATTAGAGTGGAAATGTTAAACTGTAATTAATATAAAAACATTTTTTACTGAAACCAAGCACATCTTTTTTTGAATGTAGAGTCGCTCAGCATTGAAGTTGTATATGCAATGCAGAAAGATTTTTGTAATGTATACAATATCTTAAAGAATTACTCAACAAAAATTTCTCTAATTCATCGTAAAATTCAATTTTTATTTTTACTTTCAAAGCATTTAAATGATGCAAATGAAAATATTTTATTTGAATTCAGTCAATAAATGTTCTTATGAAAAAATTATGAAGTTTAAATTTTACACAGTTCTTTTGTCCTAAGGAGTCATATTCTGAGAAATACTCTTAACTCAAGTTCAATAAATATATTTTTTATCTTCTACGATCAAATCTGTCAGTTTTTACATATCAATATTAGAACAATCAATATTTTCATAATCATAAGCCAATCACTGTTGAGAAATCCTGGTAAAAGATTGGCGTATCTTCTATGAAACGGACTATGAAGTGTTCTAAAATCACTAATTTTTATAGAAGAATGATATTTAAATTTCATAAATTATTTAGTTTTAATGAATGATTTAGTTGATTGAAGTTCAAAGATTTTTTATTTAACCCTTAGCGCTCCGAAAAGTAATTAGATGCATAAATATTTGCCGAATAAGAGAACATGTTCATTGCTCCGAAAAATTAATATATATGAATTTTCTCAGAAAATTAATCTACATATTTTTACCAGTCAAAATTTTATAAAATAATTAAATAAAATGCCAAAATGATGCACTGCCTTGAATGGTGCCTGAGAAGAGAGATAGAAGTGCTAAGTGTTAAAATATTGATGTCTCAAAAAATTTGTTAAATAAGATTCAAAGGTGAATGTAAAAGGGTAAACATGTAAAAGGATTACAAAGGGTAATGTAAAGGACCTATGTAAAAATCTAAAATTCTTAATTCATCGGAGCATTTATTGACTCAATTAATATAAAATGTAATTGTTTAGTTCATTTAGACCATTTTGTTAGTAGATGCGTGCCCCTGATTAAATTAACTGATGGACGCTGATTATAGTGATTATCCAATAGATATATTAAACCAGGTTTGCCTTAAATTTAATTATTTGATTTAATTAATACTATTGATATTGTAAAAGGTCATTGAAATCTTTTCCTCCATTTACTTTTTAGAAAATATATTTCAAATGTTTTCGCTTCACACAGACACTTGCTGAAATTTACACTTTTATATATTTAATTTACAATAATAGTCGATTTATTTTTTTTAATTTGAACTTCTGTCAATGTGATGGAAACAGGTTGATAAAAGCTAATTTTTTTCTTATTGGCATGCTCTTGCAGATTAAATTTAATTTTTATTTTGTGCGAAATACATTGTTGAAAAATATAGTTAAAATATTTCTTTAAAAGCTTGTTAAACATCGGAACTTAATTTGTAGATTAAAGCATTGATATCATTAAAAAGAAATTTTTTTGAGTTTTATCTTAATGCAAAAATCAATTTTGTGTTGAAATTTTTCGGAAGTTATAGCGCTGTAATTTTTAGAAAGTGTACCCATTTTTAAATCCTGTTACTCCTTAATGGAATAAATTATTATATGTATAAGGATCATATAATAATTAGAGAAATTAATTAATATTAGATAAGAATGTTATCTGTAATGCGCATAAACAATGCTAAATGAGAAAGTTTTTGTTTTAGTTGAAATTTAAACACTTTCGTTTTTCAAGTTCCCATTGTGAGAAAGCGATCAAGAACAAGCTAAGTAAATTTAGCAACCATAAATCTGAATTATAAAATTAAATTGGTTACTACTTTCATAAAAACTTTAAAAAAATGCTTTTTAATGTGTATTAGCATTTGTGAAACAATATATTTTACAACTATTTTTCTTCAATTCCTGGTTATATAGGAGTAATCATAATTTCTATTTTGAAAAAAGTAACGTTCCTACCAAGTTATTTAATCGAATCTCTCATACTTTTTATAAAATTTTAGTTACATACAAATGAACAAAAATTGCGGATAAGCTTTCAGAAATGCGGAACAATTTTGACTATGATGAATGTCAGAGACAGAAATTTTTGCAGTTAGTTTATTCTTTCTTTATTTATTTTGGTTAAATGTTAATAACCTTAAAATACATATTGTAAAATATTGAAAAAGAGTTATTTAGAAATTATATTCCTTTTCTTAAAAATTTCTAACGCTTTTTTATTATTTTCATATTGTTTTTTTTATGTAGCCGTTTAGATGTTGCATTTAAATGTCGTTTCCGGTACATTGGATTATGCATAGTTAAATCTGACAGTAAATAAGCTAGAAAATGAAGTAATATATTTCAGATTTGAATTAATTTCAGTAGTTATCAACATTTTCTTATTGAAAATATGTTTTTTTTTTCCTCCTGAGAATTAACCAGCAGCTGTTTTTAAGATTATTAATATGATTCCTATCATTTATTTTAGCCAGCCAAAAAGCTTATTATTTTGCAAAAAAAAAAAAAAAAATTATTTGAACAGCTTTAACGTAAAAAATACATTAGCTCATTTCAAGCTAAAGCATACATACATATAGAAAGAACTGAACCTTATTGATATAAATTTAAATTTGAATTTAAAGCCCTTTCTATGTATTTTTTTTCATTTTGTTAAATAAAGTTAAACCGTAAGAGATATAAAGATTAAATCCTCATAAAACTAAAAATTATAATTCATTTTATTAGATTAAATTTGTATTATGCACATCAGAATTATAATTTTTATAAATGTCTTCCGTGTGGGAAATTTATAAACGCATTCCTTTTGATAAATACATTTTTAAAGCAAATTTCTCACACTTTATATTTATTATTTTCAACACTCGTCTGAAACGTGGTAAGGGTCATCAGCATTTTTCTCAAGGAAGTTTCGTTTCGTTATCAGAGACAAGGAGTATCTTTCTCATTCATAGTGAGTTGATTACCATTTGGCGTACATTGTAAAATCGCCAAATCTTACATGCAAAGATAAAGTTTATAATGTGGTAGCCTTTCTTGACACTTGAGCGGAAAGGGGGAAATTTATCGAGCGCAAATGCCATAGAACCCATTTATAGTCAGCATTTTTACTGTCTGATCCTCCACCCCACCCCACCCCAAATAAAAGATGCGACGTCCCTGTTAGCGAACATTTAACGCATGGACGGCGTTTACAGGTCCTTCTCCCTATTTTACAGTTTTCATATCAGCAGTGAACCACATGTATCATAAATAAGAATACATTGTAGCCAGGTTTGGGATACAATTATGCATTTATCGAATTTGGGTAGGAAAGAATTTCTGATGTGTCTTTTTCAACTTACTTCCAAAATCCTAAGCTGCTTTGACAAATTCAGTGTTTATGAATTTTTATTTACTTGATGCTTTGTTGACAAAATGTTCTTCCATCAAGATACCATTTTCGTAATTAACAACCGATTTTAGCTTGCCTCATATTTTGAAATTTCTCGTTAAAACAAAGGCAGTATAGGAAGAAATGTTTTATCTTTTGTTTTGCTACACTGGCGATTTAATCAAGCCATGCATTAAAAAAATTATTCATGCAAGACTAAGTCAAGTTTTGATCTATTAGTATGTATTCTTTTAGTATTTGACAGTAATGAGCTTCATACAAAACTATCATAGCTTCAAGCTATCAGAAATATTTAGGTCAAGTTAGGTTAGTTAAGTTTAAGTCGTCTCTTACAATAATAGTGATAAACGAAATAACCCAGAACTTCGGGTATTTAGAGCAAGATTGGAACTGTTGTTCTAAAGTGAGATTTTACACACTAACAACTTATTTCATTTTTGTAAATGTCATGTCTTTAACGAAGGAATTTCGTAAAGGATGTTTCAATACTTTTTGATGTAGTAGCATCGAAATTTTATATAGTCGTGTATTCTCAACGAGCAATACAATTTTTTACTATTTTCAATACTTAATTATAGATGAACTGATTAATTTAAATTTAATTTGATTTTTATGGCAGGTGGTTCCGTATACTGAGAACGGATTAATTGAAAGATTTCATAATAATTATAAAATGAATTATGAAATAGATCAAGTACTAAAAAGTAATATAAAAATAAATATAAAAGTTTTTTTAATCCGACTTTATCAAGGTAATGAAAGTAGAAAACAATTTTCATCATCAAAAATCTGAAGGTAAAAAAAGAATGCAACAGCTTGAGACTCTAAAAACTATAGGTACAGAAATTCAATCCTAAAAAAAAATTAAAATTCCAAATAGAGTATTTCTTGCAACACCTCCCGCTTTGATACGGTCTCAAAAATTTTGATATTTTCTACTTTTAAAAAAACTAATAAAAAATGGTCTTATTATTATAAGTAGAACTGAAATTTTCTATAACTGTAATTTGTACTCAATTATTTCAGCAAAGAATTGTCTAAGTTTAAGCTTAAGTTATCAAATAACTGAACTTAAAGTTTACCAGATATTTTTTTTTCTATAATATAAGATATCATCGCTGTGCAGAAAAATGTTTTTAGAAATCTGTAACGTGAATAATATAAAATTCCTTCTTTCGAGTACAGCCCGGAGTGCCTCTCTTTCGGAAGCTAGCAATTAAAATTTAAATACAGGTTCTGTTTTCAAAACATATATATAACTTTTTAAATCATTGCAGCGCTATAAAGAAACCTGAGTGGTTTTAATAATCAGAGTCACATGCTCATGCAGACATATGCAGGAGATTCTCGTATTTTGTATTTGGAAAACTGCAATATGACTTTATTATTAGTCATTAAAGAATTATCGGTGTAGTATAAAAATTTTCATCAGTTTCATTGTAATTATTTTTTATTCTCTATTTTTCTCTCATCCAAAAAATGTTACTACAGAAATATTTTTCATCAATTCAAAGAAGTATGCCCAATTTTTCATGCAATATTAATAATTATTATTTTTACTAAATATTTTAAACCCACCCATTCGGATTTAATTATATAATTAATTAGTTAAATAGTCTTGTATAGATTCTGGGATCTGGTTTGATTTATACCCTAGATATGTGGAATATATTTCTAATGAATTTTTGTTTTGTTTCTTGATTAACGAGTACTTCCGGCTTTTACTATTCTTGTTTGTGCAAATAGTCAAAATTTTTGCTAGCATTATTTTCTATGTTTTGCACCAGTCTTTTTTTTTTTTTTTCGATATCGTTTTATTTTTTAGCATATATAAGTAAAAATAAATACAAAAAAAAATTCTCGTCAATTCATTGCTAATTCATTTAAAAAAAAGGAACTGAATATTCATAAATATTATTTTATAAGTTTGAGCCATTTTTCTAACAAAATACAATGCTTTTATTATATAAGTTTGATTATTATAAAAAAAATGAATCACTTTTTAAAAAAAAATTATGAAAGTCATTTCTATATTCTAAATTTTTTATATGGATTAAGTATTTTGATTAGTGTCAAAACAGAATAATAATAATTTTTGTAGTATTTTAATTAATGACAAATAATTAAATCATGTCAATTATCACGTAATAAATCCATTGCCAAAGTATAATTACTGCTTTTGTACCAAAATGAAATACTATGTTTCCAACAAAATCATTCATGAGTTTTATTTGCTTTAACAGAAAGATCTTATACAATTTCTTTCTAATTAGCTTTAACTTTTTAATGATTTATATTATGTAATGCCAAATTTAATTATCAAACAATATTTCATATTTTATTGACTAATTAAAATCAAAAGTCGGTTCTTCAAAAAAAAAATTCTAATATCATTGAACCTTTTGAGATTTTTAAAAAATAGAAAGCTTTTAAGTTAATACCAGAACTGAAATTTAAATAATGAAATATTTACCGTAAATCAAAAGTTGGATGACTTTTAAACAGATCAGGAAATATCACTCTGAATTAACCACCATACGGAATCAAAAAATATAGAAATATATTCCAAAAACATATTTTTTAAATAATAAACATTAAAAAATAGTTTTTTTCAGCAAATTACAGTTAATTGCTTTTAATGCAAAAACTAAGCTGATAACTGATTTTTAATTCTTTTACTTTGAAACTGCATTAATATATATATAAATATATGTAATATATATATGATATTTTAAAATCTTAATTTAATCCAAATTAATTTCTAAAGCTTTATCTTAATTTAGCCCAAAGTAATTTCATTCTCTTATTTCCTGATCCAATTCAACTTTCGCTACTTAATTAATTCAAGAGAAACTTTGTAAAAATGCTTACATTTGCACTTTCACACGCTCCGCGTGACGGGATAGGAAAATGTCCAGTAAGCACATTCTTTTTAAAAGATCCCTGTGTTTCCCTTACTTGTGATTGACATGCGTCAGAAACCCCTATCAGGATCTCAATAATATATTAAAACTCTGAAAAAATATTTTTCCTAACAATATCTCATGTTATATAAGACGAGGGATAATTTATTTCTCGCTTCTTCTCCACTTCTGCTAATGTGCCGTGCAAAGATCGGACGTGTCTTGCCCTCGCCTTCTTGTAAATAATTATGGATGAATTATAATTATAATTATGGATTAAAGTTAATAATTATGGATTAAAACGGATTTAAAAATGCAAAGTCTTCTTCACTGTCTTCGAAGCTTGCCTTCTGCTTTCACAAAATTACAGGGTTATATATTACAGGGTTTTTCGAAATTATAGAATACGATTCATAGTATTATATGAGTATAATGACATGAAATATGAAATTCAAATCATGCGCTCGAGATTTGTTGAAAAAAAAATCGTGTAAGAAGTCGTCGATAAGCGGTTCTGCAGAACATCAAAACATTCTCCACAACCCTTTCTGTTCGCTCAACCATATGTTTTACCGCGAAATGCAATAAATTCTCTCTGCTTTGATGAATATATCGAATAATGTTATCTTTCAAATGTGACAATGTTCTCCGCATTTCCATCGGTCTACCGAAAACAACCGGCATGTTAGTAGAATCAAACAGTGTTTTTTTGTTTGTTTTTACAAACTGGTATTTTTGCGAAATATTTACCGACATTTAAATTGAAATAATTTAGTAGTCGAAAGAAAAGCTTGTTTCCTCTGCAAAATCGGCAAAACTATGTTTACTGCTCTGAGAAAATGTTGATTATCTTTCTTGTGAATTGAATAGTCAAAATCGACTTTTTACTCATATATTTTAATAGATAAGCAGATAGTTCCTGCTTTAAATATCTACCGATGCTCTTGAATTAACATATATCATACCGCATTATCACGATGTTTAGTCGGCAGATGATGATTTCAATCAGTTGCATGAAAATTAATAATCTTAACGAAAAAGCAAATAGAAAATGAAAAAAAAAAAAAAAATCAGATGAGAATTTTTTTTTAAACAAGAATTTTTACTATACTTGTTCTGCTGAAATGGCCATAATTTTTTAAATGGTAATTTTGAATTTGCTTTGTAAGTGGAGGGAATTCCATCTTAGTAGAATTAATTGCTTTGAAATAAAATAATTATGAAAATATTATTTCATAATTAACTTTCTTTGAAGCACAAACACTTTTCCATTATAACTGCTATTGAAAATTAAACAGAACAAGTAACTAGAATAAAATAAATGATATTTCAAATTTAAATGACGAAATTATCTAGCATATTCTACTGCTTTTTCAGTAAATTTATACAAATGAAATATTTGTTCAAGTAAACTGACAATTCTCCTTTATTATATTTTCATTCACTTGTGCATTAATGTACAAGTTCATTTTGAATGCGCTGTTATTGTGATTTTATCATCGTTGTTATGATTAATATTTATGTTTTCATCAGGTACAATTCTGAAATTCTTTACGATATAAGACTGATAATAACCGAAAAAGAAAAGGAGAAAAAATCATCTGTTAATATTTGAGCTCTTTCAAAAAAAAAAAAAAATGCCATTCCTAAACTAAGAGGATAAATTGTTCACCTGAATCAGTTAAATCGATGGTAGAATCTTATACAGAATTTTTTCCAGAAAAATAAAAAAAATGTTTACCTGTTGAGCTACATCTGCTTTTAAATTCAGTAAAAAGTGCTTAAATTCTGTAAATATTTCGAAAGTAGCATTTAAATGACAAAATTTTGTATCTTTAACTTTCAAAATTATTTTCATAATTCTAACATCAAATTTATCTTCAGAATCATGTGGGAGATAATTATATTTTGTTCATCGAATGTAGTTTTCAATCATATTCAAACGAACGTAAATGATAAACTTTTTTATTAGCTTAATTTCTTGCGTGTAATCGAAGGATTAACCGTAAAAAAAAAAAAAAAAAAAAAAAAAAAACCGCGGAAAAATAGTTGCTGTAATCGTCACTAATAATTTGCTGTCACTGCTGATATCTTTTTTCTGCTGATATCTATCTTATCTGCTGGTTTTTATTTATTTATTTTGTTGCTGTTGATAGGGCTAAAAGTAGCACGGATTATACGCCATCGCGGATAATACGCAGGAAATTACGGCAATTTATGTTCTTTCCTTTAAAAGAAACAGCAACCGAATTGATATTTGCGATGTTGTAAACAAACGGTCTCAAAGTTCAGTAAAACAAAACTGTAGACCAAAATTTGTTTTAAAAAAACTCCAGAAGATCTATTATTATTTATATCGTGATAGAATATTCTTGTGGTTATTATCATTCGTGATTTTTTTTAGTCGGGATTATTATTATTGCTGTATCATTTATTATGCCTGAAACTGAATTTTCAGAACATGCTACAAATTTTTTGTTTCTCTGCTCTCTCATTAAACTTGAAGCGCTTTAACCGTATATGATACAGCAAATACAATATTCAATTTAAAATAAAGTCAATCAAAAATTATATTTTACTTCACAATATGCACATGTTTGTAAATTATAAGCATGAAAACATTTTTTTAGTCGACAAATTTCATTATTAGAGTCTGCATTTTTTCTGTCGTCTCCGCCCTAACAGTGAGATGCTCGCCACGTCTTTGATTGGGAATGGACGATTTCAATCCCCGAAACGGGCAAAAATGAATGCAAGGGAATCGAGGTCTGAACTGATCTTTACACACGCCTAATGATTATTAATACATTGATTGAAAAGAAAAGCTCATCAGGCTCTCTACTATTTGAAATGACATCTTCGTGACTTTTCCTTGGAATGATAGAACTTCTTCCTCGAGTCCACAAAAGATAAATATCTGGTCATCTGGAATACTATAGCAGGCTTTTAAATCAATTTTAATGGAAATAATTTATCATATATATATATTCGCTCATCAGGGTGTGCAATTAATGAGGACAGCAAAATGAATTATTTTATTTCTTTTAATTATACATTCATTAATATATTTTATTAGTATATTATCTTATATTTTTGTATATCACTTTGTATATATATGTAAACATATTTTAGCAGTTTCGTCGCCGAATAGAAGAAATTATTGAAATTTTAAAACTTTGATTTATTTCACCACGAGAGGAATAATTTACGTACAAAGAAAAAGTGGCAAGAAATACGTCAGTCTACATCGCGACACAAGAGCAGAAGAGCCCACACCTTTCCCTTTAGTAGTTTTACCATGAGATTTTGATAGGGATTTCTTTGACACATGTCGATTTGGGCAAGGGAATTTTAGGTATCTTTAAAAGAACGTTGTAATCGCTCAGAGCGTGAGAACCTGCTGAATTCAGCAGTTCTATAGAGCGCGAGTAGAACTGATAAAAAAAAAATGGTAATTGGATCAGGAAATAAGAGAAGATTTTAAAATGAAGTTAATATGGGCTAAATTAAGATAAAAATTAGAAAATTAATTAGGACTTAT
The DNA here is from genome assembly GCA_026543865.1 of Argiope aurantia. NCBI lineage: Eukaryota > Metazoa > Arthropoda > Arachnida > Araneae > Araneidae > Argiope > Argiope aurantia. Next base: position 164,695 of record JAPMOR010115007.1, on the reverse strand, counting down.
ATTTTAAAATATCATTATTAATACATACATATATATATATATAATGTAAAAACACAAATTTTTATAAGCAGTAGCGTGGTCGAAGAGAGAAGTGAATTTTGAACTCGATTTATTCCATTCCGGGAATAAATCGAGTTCTTTTGAATTTTTAAATTCGATTTATTCCATTCCGGGGGGCATAATTTATGTACAAGAAGCGATAACGAAACTGACGTCTGTTCACAAGCGATACAAGAGCAGAAGAGAGCAAAATTTTTCCTCCGGTAGTTTTTACAATGAGATTTTGATAGGGATTCTTTACACGGACTTATGAAAGGGAATTATACATATCTTTTAAAAGAATTTGCGTAGCTTAACAGATTTTTATCCCTTTGCTTGGAGCATGTGAAAGTGCTGATTAAAGCAGTTTTACAAAGCTCGTGTAGCATTAATTAAATAAAAAAGATGGAACTGGATCAGGAAATAAGAGCACAATTTAGAATTAAGTTAATATGGGTAAAATTCAGATAAAATTTAGGAAATTAATTAGGATTTAATTTAAATTTCAAAATATCATTACATATATGTGTCGGCCGCCCTTGAGTCCGAATCTTTTGGTACACACCTTGCTTTTAATCTGCGACAGTACGCGATAAAAAATATTGCAATAAAAACAAATTAACAACTTCCTAATGTTAATTTCAAATATTTATTATATTATCAAATTGTATTCATAAGATTCTCAAATATATATATTTTAAACTGTTTCGGGAGAAACATCGTCTTATGTAAATGATGTCTTAATATTGTATTTCGATAAGATTAAATGTTCTTTCTACTCTTAAAACAAATTTTTTTTTCTCGTTATTAGTTCATAGAAGTGTCCTCTACAATCCCAATGGAACGTTAAAATAACTAAAAAAATAAATAAATTACAATTTAATCAGAGTCCAGTGGCCATTTTTTACAACGTTAGAGATAGGCATATACCTCCAATTGGAAAAATGCTGTGAAAGGCGTCAAGAATTATATTTTATGATGTTTAAATCGATAAAATGTTGAAAAAAACATGAATTTCAATACAGTGTCTCAATTATATATATATATATATATATATATATATATATATATATATATATATATATATTCAACAATAAACATTCACAATTTAAACGTACATGATACCTATTTGGTCGTATATTACGAAGATTTTCTAGCGACCAAACGTGACTATAATTTATTCTTAAATTTCGAATACCGTTTATTCATTGATATTTTCTCGATAATAAAACGGTTTTTTTTAATTTCTTATATCTCAAGTATCCTTACATTTCATTTTCAATATTTTTAATGAAATTTATTTAAAATTCATTTTAAAATTCTGAAACAAAAACAAATACTTTAAGAGCAGTATGTTTTTTCCCCCTTTCTTACTTTTTTTCTTTCCAAACGGGAATCGTTCACAATAATCGATTTCATTTTAGTGCACTGAATTCTTAAAGATAGTAAATTTAAATTTTTTACTGAGCAATGAATTGGATACGGTGCAATTAATAAAATTACAATATTTTAAAGATTTTTTTCTTTTTTTGCAATATAATACATCCCGTGGTCATCCTATTAAATAGAAAACAGAGGGCAAAATTCAGTTTAATTAAGCTTTTATTCTTAATAAAATTTTAAAAACTTGCTTAAAATTAAGAGGCAAGTAGACTTACCAGTTAACATTCTATGATATTTTTACCCTTAATGCTTAACATTTTCAGTTAAGTTTGAATAATCACTGAAAAATATATTTATCATCTTTAATTTCATTAATTAATTAACCAGAAAAAATTCAATTTATCTTCAATTTTTATTCAATTATCTATCAATTTATTAACTTCAAAAATCAATTTATCATAAAAAAAATTAACAGAAATTTTAGGAGGCATGTATGGAAGTTATGCCCTTTCAATAAAGCGCAAAATAAAAATAAATAAATAAAATTTAAAAAAATGACTAAAGAACAAAACATTATAAATCTCTTCTATGGAAATAATTTAACATTAAAAATTAGTTTCCGAAGCAGTAGTAATAGTCCTTCTGTCAAATAATCGACAGAAAGCCTAATACTTTAAATAATAATGCATAAATACAATTTGCCTATGATCTTTTATTAACAGGTTTTTGAGACAACAAAATTCAGCTGCAAAAATCATCTAAAATGGTCATCAATATTGTTCAGTTTTGATCGCAGAAGAGTTGGACTTTTCTTTGCTTAAATTAAAGAGTATCAATGATCTTTTACTAAATATAACTAATAGACCCCAAAGACTCGATAAAAATGCAGATTCCATAATTTTTTCCAGTATTATATATATCGACTCTAAAATTATTTACTTCATTTAAAACATTTTCCCAGTTGGAAATATATACTTATCTATAATGGTTCAGAAATTAGCTATTTAGTCATGCTTACAGTGACACATGGCATATTTTTTATAAAATGTAAACAATGCAGATCTTTGCTCATACTCATATCATAAACGTCATTTGATAGCTTTCGATAGTTTTCCTTTTTCGATTTCGCTAAAATTTAAAATCGGCACTGTGTGTCAGAATCCTGATCTATTTCCACCCCCAACGATCTAAGAGGGTTGGAAATTTAAAAATGTTGGTACTAGTTTGAAACATTTATAATTCTTCGATGTAGTCACTGGCATTATGCACCACTTGCGGGAGTCATAAAATATCTGAAGCAGGACCAGTTTTGTTGATGATTCGGATCGAACAGTTTATCATTTTAAGAATATTTGGAATCGCCCGGTAACAACCAGTAACTTTTTTTGGGAGTTGCTCCGACAGGATTTAAGTCCTTGTGAGCCTTATCATTTGCTTTCAAAGAAGGAACCACTTAGAGGGATTCGTTACCGAACAGTTCCAAAGTTTCTTAAAAATATAGACCGCTTCATCCAAACCAACAACAACACCGAAATTTATATCTTTTCAATTGACAATAACTTACATTTTGAATATCCAGTGTAGTGTCATTAATCAAAGCATTTGCAATATTTCGTTCCAAATTAACCCCGGAGACAGGTTAGCTTTGAATGAGTTTTACTTCGGAGTCGTGTTTCAAAATGCAGCAAGAAAGCTTATTTTCCATCTGGTACTTGGGTGCGATACTGTGTGCATTCTTGCTGAAGATATACCTCATCCAATCCCGTCTTTATTTCCTCCACTGTCACAAATATTGTCAATCAATAAAGTTTTTTTTATTGCTTTTGCTTTCCCATCAATGGTTATTTTTCAAAGGCATATTAATTATTTTCTTCAATGGACAGACTTTTTGTTGTTGTTGTTCATCAAAGTAGTCGATTAATATCGAAAGATTAAAGACAAAATGAAAGAATCTGCAAAATGCATTAAATAAATCCTTCACGCAAATTTTAGATAATTAGTTTTAAAAAAGAAAAATCAACTAAAATGAAAAGAAGAGAATGAAATTGCTAATGGGTAGTTTGTTATCCTCCCTCTGATTTGATACATGGTTGTGAGATCATAAACGTCAATTTGCCATGCGCACAAGACAAATTTGCTTACAATTCGGAATTACAGGCAATGCAGCACAAAGCATTACTTGTTCCAATTTTTCCACTTGTGCTGAAATGTTATTAAATGACAACAGGTATCTATAGACAAATTGTGACTGCTGGACGACAAAAAGAAAAAGTCTTGGGGGCGTTGCATTCAAATTCTCCAGATTCCTTATAAGATATTCTGGTACTTCGGAAATGAAAATCTTCAATAAAGACTGAATATTCCATGCTCAAAATGTTTTTGAAGTACCCATTCACAGACAGAAATTACATAATACAAAACGTATTTCAATATTTCATGTAAGACTTTTAGGTTATATAAATTTCAGCCGTACCCAGTTCTTTTGCTAATTTCTGATACAGTATATTTTCTAACATTATCAATGATTAAAATCATAAGAGACTTTTTAACACTTTTAAACACTAATGCATTTATGGCAAACAGGGTAGAATTTTTTAATATATTGTTTCCTAAAAATTAAAAGTAAGAAAGTACTAAAAAGAACTTCGATCCTGCTTGCTTCGGTAAATATGAACAGCATGTAATGAAATAGATCACTTCCTAAAAAAGATTTAATTCCTTAAAACTCAGATAATATTGGAGCATTTTTTTTTTCACGCGAACGAATTTAAACATTTCTTCTTAATTATCTTCAATTATTTTTATTTATCTATATTCTCCTTAAAATTTAAGTAGAATAATAAAATTATATTTCTTTTATCATTCTATTATGCTTTCCATTATCATGCACGACTGTCATTTGTGAAAACTAAAATTTGGTTTAGTTTAATTAGTTATAATAACGTCCCCTTTGAAAGCATCATTACAGCCATTTTGGGACGGGTCTTGTAATTTTCAGCCTCGTTTAGATGACGGGTACGAAACCTGCGCTGGCACTTCCTCTCTAAATTCTCGCACCTCACCAACGGGAGGAGGTTTGACTGACGACGTCAGAGTTAGCGTTCACGAGACCAGCATACAAGAAGGATCTTTAGTGAAATCGGGTTTCGAACCTGAAGCCCTCCGGCTCCGAAGTCAAAACGTTACCATTGAACCTCCACGGCTCTTTTTGAAAACTCATATTTTTTTAACTAATTATCCAAACACACAGCAATGTAAAGTTCTATAAAAGTGCCTTTAACGTCTTTTCTCTTCACAAATGAAGAACCTTTTCCTCCCTAAATGTTCATAGTTTCAAAATTAAGAAGAAAATCTCTATATAAGTGTATATGCTTATTACAGGCATTTCTTTGAAATTCCATGAAATTTATTCATTCAATAATGATATTGATAAAATTATTTTTCAAAGTCATACCTACATTTAAAAAATATATCTGTTGATCTTTCAAAAGTAAAAATATTATACAGATTTTTTTTTTCATTAAGTTAAAATACACAAATTTTTTAAAGAGATGGTAAGATGTTAAGAAATGCAGTTATTGTCATTTTGATTTCTGAGTACTTGTATTTTAGATTAAACTTTCGGCTGTTTGAATTTCAATTTCAGATTTGATACTGCATTATCAGTAATGGTTTATTGCTACTATTACATGGCAAAATGCTATCTTTGCTCAAAAAATTAAAAAATAAAATATTCACCAATATTTTCAATAAAAAAAATTAAAAAAAATTAAACATTCTAATACAACAAAATAAATCTTCATCACTAGTTTTTCTAAAAAGCATTCTTTATTCAAAGGTTTCAAGGAGAAAAAAAAATCTCAATGAAAATAATTAAAACATAAAAAATTATTAACTAATAATAGCATAAAATAATAAAAACAGAACAAAATAAAAAACCTAAATGCTCTCTAAACCTTTATCTTCTCTCTGGTTCAACACTCTGAAACAATAATGCACAAGCTTTCACAGAATATACTAGCTTTTATTCTGCATCCTAACAAAAATATGTACTTTTTGAAGAGGTGCACCTATTGAAATGTTGTTAGCAAAAAAAAAAAAAAAAAAAAAAAAAAAGATTAATGTGGTAATGTAATATTAATGTAAACAGTAATGAAATAAAACAAAAATAAAAGCACTGCAAGTAATACAACGCAAATTTCACGCATCGTCTATCAACTGTAAATATATTTCTCATTTATATATAAATTTTATACCTTTTTTTTATATAAAAAAAAGAGATGGTAACAATAAAAGAAACCTTGATACATTTTGTTTGAAAACAAATGGTGGTAAAATATAAAATATTACCCTAAATTTAAAAAACAAAAAAGGCAGAAAGAGAAGGAGTTATTCCATGCAAATTATATCAATGATATCTATTTCTGATTTTTTCAAAAAAATCAATCCCTTAGATTTGGTTAGAGAGACATTAGCTAACTTAGTATTTACATACACTAGAACAAATTCAAATTTCAATGGACAACCAAGTTTGGCTAGTAATAATAATAAATGAATATATTTAAAAAGTATGTACAAATCTCATTAATCAGAATTTTTATGTTCCAATAAAATGTTGTGTTATGTGAAACAAAGAATGGGTACAAAAAGAGCCTTAGATTCTAAAAATAAAAAAACATTCTTTATAATGAATAAAAGCATCTTTATTAAAGAAATGTTTGCAAATAAAACATGTTAGTAGCCAATGAAAATGTACTATTTACAATTTTATGAATATGGCATTATAAATTTACTTTGGGTAAATAGCACTGTTAAAAGGAATATAATTTTGATCAGTTTATAATTGGAACATGCAACATTGTTTTTGGTATTGCATTAGGTTCATTTATAAAATCCCAGGTGGCTCATTTTCATTGGCCACTACTCATTTCTTTCCACTGTCCATTAAAATGAATTAATTAATGTTTTCATCATCATCACTACTAAATGTTGTCTTTTATAGGCATTCTTTTAAGCATTATTCTATTGTATATTCTTTCTATAAAAACTCTCTTTATTTTGGTAAGATATGTAGTAAATTTTGTAACACGGAAATGAATATTTGGAAGGTTTTCTACTTATTTCTGTCTGTGGAAGGATATACATCTGAGAAATATAAATTGAACATATAAGTCTAAATATTTATTTTTGCTTTTTAAAGTAAAGTGTTTTTTTTTTTTTTTTTTTGTTATTTCTGTTGTCATTCCTTGAATAATATTCACATAATTTCAAATCATTTATATTAACTTTGCTTCATAAATTTCTTTATCCAATTGAGAGTCATTGAAATTTCTAAATCTTCTATGAACATCACCAGTATTTTAGATTTGTTTTCCCAAGTCAATAAATTATCTTTTGAATCATATCAAAAACATTTGTTGATTATTTTTAAGATTCACTTTTTTTTGAACTGATTAACTCTTTCATAAGCAACCGATTTTGATAAATCATGATACTGTAATAATGTATGATATTTAACTCTTTCATAAGCAACTGATTTTGATAAATCATGATACTGTAATAATGTATGATATTCTGTAAAAAGTATTGCAACAAAACTAATTTTTTTGCAATGCAAAGATTTCAAGTCTACTGACAATTTTCTTGTAATGTTAAAATTACATATTTAGCATCAATGATGCTAATTTTGAATAAGAATTTGATTTTTTATCCAATGTTTTTGAAGCACTCTATTAATAGATTTCAAAAATAAATAAGCAAATTTTAGAAGTTAGAATTTGCCATTAAATAAAAAATGTCAAATGCTGGATAAAAATAAAGTTGCAAAAAAAAAAAAGTTCATCCTTTAAAACTTTTTAGAGTAAAAGCTATGCTAAAAAAAAGTTAAAATACCTGTATATCAAAAATTACAAAAAAAAAAAAAAAAAAAAATCAGATTTAAAAGTACAAATTTTTAATTTATGAAATTAAAAGAAATGCACTTCATTATATGAATATTTTTTTTTTGTGCATTTACTCCAAAATAAAAACAAATAAGATGAGACAATTAAGCTATTTAAAGTCTAAAATGTATTATTTTTTCAATATTCAGATAGAGAATCACTAAAATTTTATTTATGAGAAACTGACATACTCAGTAATTATAAAACAATATTAAGAATATCTCTTTTGTATTAATCAATTTTTTATATACTTTGATAAGTCGAGGAACATGCAGTTTTAATTACATACAAATTTTGTAAAATAAAAAAATAATCCTACTAGTGTTTTTGCATTTAATTATACTTATAAATTATTGCCAGCACAATTTGACTTATAAATCAAATATTCTCTCTATAAGTATAAGATCATGGTTGAAATATATCATGAAAACAATAATTTAATTCATAATTTTTACTTAATAGACTTATCAGTTTTGCTAATTTAAGGTTCATGGACAAAGCCATTTTGTTATAATTTATTGAACCGCATTTGCAACAGACTAACCCATTTTCAAAACATCTTATTTAACTTTTCTTATAATTTATTCCCAGATTATGGATTTCTTCAATCTTCCAACATTTAGATTAAGTTAAAAATTTAGAGATGGGCTGTATAAAAATTCAATCATCATCTTAAAAGAAAAGTTAGGAAAGCAATTAGAATTCAAAATTTGTAGTTCCTTTCAACACCCCCTCCTCCATGATGTAAGTTTTCTAACTCCTTTAATTATAAATAATTAATACATCAATCACAAATGAGGTAACAAAAAAAAGTAACAGAAGTAAAATTATTTACCTGATAATTAGAACAACATATTTTTGACTGCATACATTCTATGAATGATCAGTTAAAAAGATAACTGTATCATCTACGAAAATTTGTTTAAAAACAATTTGCAAGATTATGTTCACATTTCTTAAGCATGAAAATGTATTTCAGATTTCCAATTATATATACACCAAATATAATTCTTGAAGTTTACTTTTCTATGATGAACATTTTATATTAAAGCTTTTGGGCAACTTTTTTGTTTATAGTTGCTATGTTAGCTCTAAATCAATGGTATTAATGCCTTGTCCAATTATACTATTTAATTTCAAGTTATTATGAATCTTCTCTGTAAGAGTACAAGCACCTCAAACTTTTGGGTAGATAGAGACGGCAAGGATTAAATAAATAAAATCTTAGGAATTAGAGGAGATACAGACTTTCCTTCTTATACATGGGTGGAGATAAAATCTTAACATTTGGATTATATATATGGGTAAGAATATATATCCTAATATATAATCCAATTAGAGGAAGACCAGCACAACTATATCAGCCTATAAAGAAAAAATTAAGAATATACCTATTCAAAACAATATTTTCTGCTTCCTAACAGAAAGAAGAAAGACAGGTCATATTATAAAAGGAGTTCCAGACCACAATACTTATTTTTACGAATTATATGTAATGCAATGCAATGCTATCACAAAGAAATACCAATTAGGTGTAGTAAAGTCAAAGCACATTGCATATATAAATTCTTTGCCTTTAAATAATTACATCAAGCACTGCAATACATTTTATTAATCACAAATATTCTGAAGTTTTTCATATAAAAAATCTTTGGAAAAAAATTTATATAATAAACTCAAAGAGACCCATATTTTAAAATAAGAAATGCTGGGACAGAAATTGCTCATGACATATGACTACAGTTCTAAGTTCAGAATTCAACCTCATATCAAAACAACTCTCATGTAGTTTTACAATAATTTGTTAATCTAAATTTAGATGCCTACATTTCCATCTCAAACCTACAACAAACAAAGAATCTTTCCCGTTGAACGTTAATAAATAATACATTACAGAAAACCTATTTTCAAAGACCATATGGAATTGGCAACAATGCAAAGAAAAAGCAAGTGGTGCAAAACATAATGTATATATTTTGTTTGAATTGTTATTAGCATTTCAGAAATTATAAACCAGCCTGGTATATGGAATCATATTCTCACCTCCTTATCATATTTTGCTTTAAAAAGTGAAATAACTGTATTAATCATTTGTCTCCATGGCAACCTCTAAAACTGATAGCTGGGGCATCTATACCTCCCTCATACTCCCCAACTTGCTGTGACAGAGGAAACTGGATAAGATGGACAAAAAACATTATTGAAAGACAACACAGAAGGAAAATCCCTATATTAAATGGAGAATTTTTAGTATTTCTATCCTTGAACCGAAACTAAAATGTCAAGATTTATTTTTAAATTTAAAAAATTGTAAACAAGATCATAAATTCCAAAATCAAAGACATATATATAGCAGAAAAATTGATCATTTGATATGTTTATTTAAATATTTCAAAATTATACTTTTTTAATAGATATTATGAAAAACAAATATATATTTTAATCGCTTTTCTGATTACTGCCATTTGAAAATATCTACACTACTTTCAAAGAACAGATGAAACATGCAGAATAATTACCTAATTTCTGCTGACTGTTTTCATTACAAACCATTTCAAACCCAAAATTGCTGGATCCAGAGCTCTGCTTGCTACTAGATGCACGAAGAACACTTGACATGCTAGAACTCATGCTCCATTAAGAATCCAGAAAGGATCAAATGAGCATAATCTAAAAAATTTTTAAAAAATCATGAAAAGCATGTTTGGTTCCTTAATTAAAAAATACAACAAATTGTCACAATAACAAAGATATTTTTAAATCTTTCTATAAACTTATTCTATGAAAATGTAATAAAAGTAAGCACTTTTTTTTCAACAAAGAAGCTATGTATATTACTGCTGTAAAGTGCCCCAAATAAAAACTTTGCTATCAAAAATATTCATTATTGTTTAAGTAACAGCATAAACAGAAATTTTATTCATTCCTCTAATTCCAGTGTAATCTCTAATAAGATATGCTAAAAGATTTAATTCGTGCCATATAAGGAATTTCCACAATGATACAATCAATTCAAAATACCTTTTAAAGTTTATTTATTACTTCTTTATCTTAAAGTACTAGTAAATTTTAGTTTATAAGTACTTTATATAAATTATTTTTTCTAATATTATTTTACTTCTGTATCTCACACAAAATAATTTAGAAAGGCAAAGGGAGAAAACAAACCTGTCAATAATTTCAAAGAAAAATAATGAGAGACAAACAGAATTTCAATATGCAGTTAAGCATCAAGGGAAAAAGATGGTTAAAAAAAATATAATAATATCTACTTTCATCTCATTACATAAATTTTAAACACATAACATAATGCTTTGTAAACAAAATTTGATTGCTTACATTTTAATAATTCAATTATTGAACAGAAGGGATTAATTTAAAAAAAATTATATAGTTGTATTAAAACTTGCAAATAATATGCAAAATAATGCTGAAATTATAACAAACGTTTTTAAAAATTCATATACAAAGAAAATTTTTTAAATTATACACAAATGTACATAAATATGTGATTAGTTATTTTGAAATTGCATCATGACAAGTTAGTAATAAATAAGATTTTTTTTAATACTTTCAAGAAATATACTGGAGTTAGCTTTAGTTAAATGCAAAATGAAACACTCGGAAAATGCGAGCTTTTCAAGGAACACTAAGATAACTACTATTTCATGTCTGAATTCACAACTGGTAAAAAACAAAAATGAATACAGAGTTAATGATAAATTCAAACTTCCAAAAAAAACCCCGCAATAATATCTATTTAAAACTTCTGTTAAGCTTCAAAAATATAATAGAAATATGATAACGATATAGATAAGATTAAAAAGAATCAGACGTTTGAAATAAATTAAAATGAGCAATATAATTCACTGATTCAGAATAAAGTTTTTAAGGTTATAAGAGAAGGAAATGAATTTTCAATTAGATATAAACTATTCACAAATTTGTCTGTATTTAAATTAAAATTTTCGCATTCTGTTAAACAAATTAATTTGACACCAAACATATACATATATATATATATATAAGAGATGTAATTACATACAGAATAAATATTACTCACTCCAGCGACAACCACAAAATTCATACACAAAAATAAACAGCGATATCTATTGCTTCACTGATTGATGATTGAGAAAAATATTTTCAGGATTTTTCTCTGACAAACATCTTCAGAAAACAAGCAAGTTGTTATTTTATAGACTTGTATAAAATAGAATAAGCGTATATGTTAGAAAATTTTACTCATTTTTCTGAAACCTATTAAAAATAGTCTATGTTCTTTTAGTGTATTCGTGAAACACCATTAAAGTAGAGATAGAGCCGACCTTGTCTGTAAATGGGCCTGTGTGCAAAAAACCATCTGCGGTGCTAAATTTTTTGTAAAGTAAAAAAAAAATAATAACAACATAATATACAATACTATTACGTTTTTATTTATTACGTGATTTATAAAATGTTATTCGACGATTTTAATCTGTACAATAATGATGAAATCAAGTGAAGAAAAGTGTTGAAAATTAAATTTAAAATTAGCGAACTGCCGCAATTATGACGCTGGAATTTATTTCCCGATGATTCACTAATTAACACAACTTTTTAATGTTTTCTGAGAGTCGATTTTCAGCAATAAAAATTAATGGCAATTCCTGCTCAATAGCTGCTCAAGCTACAAGCGTCTGTACCACAAGCACGGATGTAAGCTTCTTAAAGTTTATTGGCTGTCTAAATCACGTAAGCCAAATGTTAGGTCTGACTTATCGACGAATTACTCCCTTTTTTGGCAAAGAAACTAACTTACTAATGTATTTAGAAAGGAAAAAAAAAAAAAAAAATCGCCTTTTTTAAAAAAATATTTTAAAATACTATTATAGTACAGTGAGTGGGTACGAGGAATTTTGTTGTGTTTTTTATAAATGATCGTAATGCTTAGTGAATTACTAATGTGACAGATATGTAGGGTTAATATATTTTTTACTTAACAAATGGTATCATGCATAAATAACTTTTATTAAAAAAATTACATCGATTTTTTTTAAATTTCTGTAAAGGTTTTATTTGTTCAATAAATAGAATATGCTCATATATATATATACTAAAGTATTAAAATCAAGTTAATAGGAAAATCAAATAAACCAAATAAAAAAGAATAAGGCCTGAAGACGTTTTCAAGGGTCACCCTCAGGCAGGGATTAAAAAAAAGGTGTTTTTTGTTTTTTTGTTCCTTTTTGGTTTTAGTTTGAATAGGAAATAATTTTTAGCTGCGATTTCGAAACTGTTTTGTTTCGTTTTCTTCTTAGTTTCGTTTTCAAACTATTTCGTACTTTAGATTGGTTACTTATATATATAATTAATTAATTTCCAAAGTTTTTTCTTAATTTAACCCATATTAAATTCATTCTAAAATGTTCTCTTATATCCTGATCCAATTCACCTTTTTTATTTAATTAATTCAACACGAATTCTAAAATTGCTGAAGTCGACAAGTTCCTACACTCCGAGTGAAGGGATTAAAAACAGTCAAGAGAAACGAATTATTTTTAAAAGATACCTGACTTTCCCTATCCGAAATCGACACGTGTAAAGAAATCCTTATCAGAATCTCTTAATATAAATAACTCGGAAAAAAGATATATTTTCTGTCTCTTTTACGCTCTTGTGCTCCGCTGTGAACAGTCGTATTTTTTCCGCGCTTCTTGTAAATAAATTATGCCTCCCGGGATGGAATAAAAGCGAAGTTTTAAAATTCAAAAGTCTTCTCTCACTTCGGCTACTCTTGACTTTAATATTGCTATGTGTAGTGATGTAAAATACATTAGTATCTATTTTTTACACATTTAAAATGCAGGCACTGCTGTGATTTATGATATTTCTATGTAATATAAATATGTATAAAATATATATTTAGAATTACAACAATGTATATAAAAAAACGAGTAATATGAGGATCTTTTCAATTTCATAACAGCCAAAAACATGAAACAGAAAGAGCAAAAATGCAATTTTATTACATGAATCCTACATAAATTATGTGGTCTAAAAATATGAACTCTTTTTGAAACGAAATTTTAAAAAAGGGAAAAAAAAAGGTTGTTTTTAAAATTACAAAAAGTCGAGAATAGAAACTAAAATGTAAAATATAATTGTTTATAATTCTTTTTGGATTAATAAATGAAATTACCAGATAGAGTTTTTTTTATAAATTCAAAAAGAAATTTTTTAATAAGCAAGTATAAAAATTTTTTAAACCTGCCACAAGCTATGAACTTTGTTGCAGGAGCATAAGTTTGAGAAAAACTTTTCACCCTTCACATCACCAAACGTTGTTGATAAGTTAAGTTCTAAATTTTCAAATGTTATTTTTCTGAAAGTATATTCATTCCTATTACTTTCAACAAAGGTATTTTTGTAACAATGTTTTTACAGCAATGTTTATAAATTACTGTGTAGCTGAATCTGTTGTATGTAATTTACCCTATAGTAGACACTCTCGTTTTTTTGATAGACAGTATTCATCTGGATCATGAATTTTAATATTCTTTTTTACACTTAAATTTAATGTAAATGTCATGGTTGAAATCTAAATAAAAGAAAACTCATTTGCAATTTTAAGAGGAAAAAACTTTAATTATACTTTTACAGATTAAAGTTTAAATTAAAACATAACTTACAATTTAAATTCAAATGAACATAAACACACTATGTCTGTAAAATACTTTTTGAAGAATATTTATAAAATTATGTCGATGTTTCATTGTCTATCTGCTTTCTAATTTATTATTATTTTTTTAATTTTGTAAAATATCCAGCCTTTGGGTATATACTCCTGAGTATTTTCCCATCCCACATCACTGGTTAGGTGCCTCCTGTCTGTTTTATTAAAGTGTATTATGTTTAAAGTGTTATTTTGTCAAAAATTCACCAATACAAGATTTAAAAAAATATTTTGAAAACAAAGCAGCAGAGTATTCAATCATCAAATTACTGTAATTCACAATTTTTTTATGTAACAAAGTAAAAGTTAAAACATGTGATTTTTGCAAGTTTTATATTAGGCTAATATTTTCTTTCATTATTTTTACAAACTTTTTTTTTACAAAATGCATTGCTATGACAAAATTTCAATTAATTCCTAAACACTAATGATTAGGCATTATGAATAACTTTTTTTAAGACTAGTTAAGATTCTTCTGGTGGTTTTTAAAGTTAAAGAATTTGATTGCTTGAAAATATTACTTTGAATAAAAATAAAATAATAAATAAATCTTTTTTTTTTTATAGAAATCTATAATTTTTGTATTGAAACCACATATCAAATCTTAACTCCATAACTCAGTTAGCTTTTGTGTAATTGTGTTGTTCCCAGATAGACATAATTCCAAAAAATGTGTTTTCTAGATACCGGAAATTGTAAAACAAGGAGAATCACCAAAATCTCAAGTTGAACTTTTTTTAATAATTACAATATAATTTTTTAATGATTTTTAATTTCTTGTATATTCTTTGTATACAAGAAATTAAAAAAAAATTAATTCCTAACTATACAATTTTGACTTTGTGAATTTCATAAATTTGCAATGAAAAATTTAGGATATTGGAAGGGCAGAGTTTAGGTATTTGTTGTTGAACAAGCATAAGAAAAATATTTAATGTTTATTTTTAAAAATGGAAATGAAATAAGTCAATGGATGCAAATGTATTTTCTTTATTTAAAGACCAATTGTGAAGACAATGTTACAAAATATCAAGTTAAAAAATAAAGAAAATACTATCTATATACTTTATTTACATAATAAACAATTCATTTTTATACATTTAATAAATTAACAATTAATTCTATTCCCTTCGAGATGGATACAAGTTTAAAAATATGAGTGGTGAAAATTTCCTGTACTTGTACAAAGCTCTTCTTTTAAAATAATAGATTTTTTTGACACAGTTTCCATAGAGGTGGGTACCACAAATGTAGTCTTAAATGGGAAATATCTTTTAATGCAATTTCTTTTTTGGCACTGAATTGGTAAGTTACTGTGATTGTCATCACGAATGTTATGACTAGTAACTCGGTATTTGGACAACGTGTTTTTTAAAGAAAATGTCTTCATGCAATAAATACGCGCAACGTTTTTAGATCGTTCCTCAACAGATTGCTTATAAATGTGGAACAAATGGTATTTTTTTTTTTTTGTAGAAGTGAGCGTTACATACGTTGCACGTGTAATCCATTTTACTTTAGATACATACAAGACAAGGAGAGAAATGGTCAATGGCTACCCTTTTTTTTAAGCCCGTACGGATAGTTTGCCAACCTTCTATGGTTGCCGAGCTCCTAGTGATGTCATTTGAGCATCCAATCAGCGTTAGGATGCACTAATTCCAAGCTTGTGATATAGGCGCTTCGCTTTATTGCCACGTAAGAGGTAGGTTCGAAAGCGTCAAATTCTCATATTTTTGCAAAATTTTGTATTAATTACGAAATTGGAATCTGTTTTCTCTTAGAGAATATAGTCTCAATCCCTGTTCTTCCTGTATTAGAACTGAGGTAAGATATTTATTTCAGGAAAGATATTTCATTAAGCATGCTCTTTGATACATTTCTAGAGAGCTGACAATGGAGGATATGAAAATGATATAATTTGTTGGTTCCCTTCCAGTATAAATAACTGTTTTTTTTATATGTATTCAATCAGTTTTATTATGTTAGATTTTTTTTGTATGTGTGCATTTTCTCACGGCAATAGATAAAGAACGAAAATCATACAATTTCTCAGGAGTTCGGATACTCGGGTAGAGAAGCTTATTCGGACATCTTTTATTCCTGTTCAGGGTGGTGTTAGAATACTGGATTCTTTGTGTCGATTTTTTGCTCTTTGTGGCAGTCCTCATCTGTTGCATCCAATAAGGATGGTAGGAGATTCACAGGCAAGCTTCTTGAGAGATAAAAGTTTAGTTTTAAGTATTATCGAAATTCTAACGTTTTTCTTTTTTCGTTTTTTTTTTCTTTCGAAAATGAAAATAACGTCATATTCACTATATTTTGACAAGTTTTCTTCAATGACAGAAATCTTATTACAAGTTGTATGCTATTATTTAGGTGAAATATGTATTTTAATTTTATAGGAGTTAATTATATTGTAAAATTACTGTTACCAGCATACTATTTGACAAAAGGAATGATCATTTGTATAATAGAATATTGAAAAGCTCTTTCTTTTTACTTGATTGAATATATTTTATATTTAATAATATTTTGTCATTAATAATAGTTACAGTATAATTTATTGCCATTTTTTTAAGGTAAAACAAAAAAATTTGATTTTAGCAAAATTATGATTGTTTTCATAAATTTATTGTAATTCAAAATAGCTGATTTACAGTTTTATACATAATATATTTTGATAAATGTAATTCTTAAAATGGTTGCAAATGAAGATTTCCACCTGCGATTTAAAATGGCACAGAAAAATCAAGTGATATAAAATATTTTTAATTAGTTTTTTTAAATTATTATTTTAGATACTGGTAACCACCTTTATTTATTAGTATTGATTGTAAAAATGTTAATCTAATTTTAATTTGTCTTAATGTTTCCTCACAGAAATATTTATTAACTTTTAATAAACATTAGACTCGTATTATTTTTAGTCATGAAATATTTTCACAGAAAAGCAGATTTCAGCATTTTCAGAATTGAATTTTATCCTTCTTTAGATCAATCAATTTTCTTTTATGTGAGAATCGTGCAATATTTTTAATATCTTAAAGAATTTTTTGTAGTAATTTATTCATTTTGTGTTTTTAATAATTCTTGTTTTACTTCCCCATGTTAATGTTTGGTACAGTTCAATGTTTTTTTTTTTTTTTACATATTTCTATTTTAGAAGCCTTGCTCTTGTTCTCTTCATTGCGCTTTACACCCCCTAATTTTCTGAATTCGTATCTAATATTTGAGCTTTAACCTGAAAGGAAACGATTCAGTTAACCTTATAACTTGCAGGTTGTATCCAAATATGTATGTAAAAAATGTGGGAATTTTCAGTAGAATCATTCAACATTGAAGTTTTGTGTATACTACCTTCTGAATTAGTTATACAATTTATTTAAAATCTAAGAACTTTTGTTTATTTTTTAAATGTATTGTTATAATAAAGAAGGACAAAAGTGAAAAAAAAAACCTGTAATATATTTTGAAATGTATATATTTTTTCAAATATATATATATATATATATATATTTGAAATATATATTTCCAATTATATTGCAGACAAAAGAAATATTGCTTAATTTTGGATGAACTATAATATTTTTTCATTATTGCTTACTTTTGAAGTTAACATTAATTTATTATATGAAATTTAGAAAAACTCTAATATTAACAAGTTAAAAAAAAATCCTTTTAATATGAGAAAATTGCAGTCTATATATGTTTCCTTATTCACTATGAAAGAAAACTAAAGATAAAATATTTATAGAAACAATGAAATTGTATCAAATTTCATTTAATCAAATAAGTCATTATTTTAAGATATCTTTTTAAAATTTACTAAAATTATGTAAAAATTTTATATCTAAATTTGTATTGTTGGAAAAATCAACTTTGGGATTTACCATTGGTATAAAAAACATTTTTTGTTGTAATCTTTCCGAAATATACCAAGGAAAAATGCAAAAATTCTGAAATAAATTTATTTATTTTGTAGCACCAGAAGCATTTGAAATGCTTCTACATAAACACTACTATCTATTATTGTTAGTGATGATTCTTGTGGATAATTTTTGAATAACTGAAATGTAAATCTTATTTTTGATTAGATATTGATGTTATTAAATACATTTGTAATAATTCCTTAAACTATGGTGTTTCTAATTGTCTGTGTTCTGTAAAAGAGGAAAATTCTTCTATTTTGAGTAATTAAAAAAAATAAAAATCCCTCTATTTTCAGGATTTATAATTTTTTTCTGTTTTAAATAAGAAAATTAATTTTAAATAAGAACAATTTTATTTTCATCAGTAATCGGGAACATTTATTTATAGATGTAATTGATTAATATATATATATCACTGGAATAATAATTTTGTAGTAACTGCTTTTTCTACCTACTACTTTTTTTGTCTTTTAGTTAAATTTTTTTCAGTACTGTTATTCTGTAATTTGCCACTGATATCTTTTATATTTGTATAATATTTTTATTATTACATCATAGAAATATATATAATTTGTTATAGTGGATAGCTCTTTTATAATTTCTTCCTTTGTATACCCTGAAGGCTTTATATAAGCATTATTAATTATTTGTATTTATTGAACTGAAACCACTGAATATATTAAAAAAAATTTTCTGACACAAAAAACAAACAAACATCAGAAAATATATTTCATGAAAATTAAATAGTTGATTTTTATTAATAAAAAACTTGTTCTGTGTATAGAAATTTAGTGTTAGCCATTCCTAACAAGTGAAAATATTATAGATATTTTTCGTATTTAATTTGTTTCTGATTTACTGCTTGCAGCATTTTGTTAAATTTTTATTTCTTTAAAAATTGATAAAAATAAGTCAGCAAAGACCTTTTAAAAAATCGTTTGGCATCCTGAAAGTTAAAAGAAAAACTGCTAAATGGGAAAATACTTTAATGCAACTCATGTTTTTATTTTGATTAAAAATAAAATTTGAAGAGATGAAATAAATTTGTGTATTACATTTGTGTATTTTTTATATTAAAAAATTATGTTTTAGGCTGTGTGTTTATTTAGATGCTAGTTAGCATACCTTCTAGTGGTAATATTATATTTTTATTTTCTCGCATGTGGCATTTACACCATGTAACAACCAATAACTTATTTAATATGCATTGAATCTGTGTTTAAAAGCACTTTTTGCTTACAAATACTGAAAAATAAGTTTTTTTTTTAAAAAATTACAAACAATTTTATAGCTATTTTTTATTAATAAGAGCAATAATAATATTTTCATCATGAACAACTCCAAGTATATTAGCTAAAGGACAACAACAAATGATTTTTGGTATTATTTTATATGTACCATTTTTATTACATTTAGCATGTAATGATCAGGGTGATGAAATTGGAATGGGAAAACCACTAATATAAGGTGGTAAGGTAACTTTTATTTTAGAGCAGAAATGCTAAATATGTTTAATTTGAAAACAGACTTAATAATAGTGCTGAAAAAGCTATTAAAGTGTCTGCTATTGACAAAAATGTAACATTAGTTTCTGCCTTTAAAGATGAATAATCCCTAAAAAAATGAAAATGGTTGATTTTTTTTTTATATGTTAACTGAATTTTTAAAATTTAATTATTTGGCAAATTTTTGAAAATTAAATCTAATTGATATTGCTTTTTTTTTTTTTAAATACAATACGAAACATTATATTTGAAACCAAAAAGTCTCACTGTTGTGACAGAACTCACTTGGAATTCTAAATAGATTTATTTTTATGGAGAAGAGTTACATATCTATTACTGAGCTATTTTGTATGGTAAATTGCGTTTTTTGCCAAATATGAAATTCATCTGCCATTTCATATTATCTATTGGTACATTATAACAGAATTTGTACTCAAATAATAAGATCGTGTGATGATCTTTTAGTATAAGTATGGAAAAAATTAGTTACTTTGAATATCATATCTTTTCGTTATAAAGCAATTGATTCCTGGTGAATAGGTAAGCATTCGTTTTTTATAAGTTAATATATTAATGTCGATTAATTTATGTACTTTGCAAAAATGAAGGGTAAAAAATGCTTTAATTTTTCTTTTCCAAAAATGCATAGAGTATGAAAAATAATTCTTTTTCATTCTGACTAATATTTAAAAAAGTGGAATTTATTTACTCGCATAAAAAAAAGTAAAAGATAACAAATGACGATTCTTCAAAATGAATTAACATACATATATACTTTTAAAAATGGTTCATTTATTGTTTCGTATCTCAAAGTAAAATGAAAAAGGCAGTAAATGTTTGTATTTTGCATGTGGATGCTCATTTCTTTCATTGAAATGTGTATTGAATGACATTAGTTTACAACATTCTGCTTTCTCTTTTAATATAGTATTATTATTTAAAAAAAGGGTTATGTATTGGACAACATTTTTTGTTGTAAATCGAAAAATTACCTGGAACTCAGTCTAATTGATATGAAATAAACAACAAAATGCAATTAGATTTAAAAAAGGATATTGTAGGATCAATAATTTGTAAAAAAATATATTGTAAAAAGCAGCTGTCCTACAATATATATATATGTACAATGTATATATATGTAATGATATTTTAACTCTAATTTCAATTTAATTAATTTTCAAGATTTTATCTTAATTTAGCCCATAGTAACTTTATTCTAAAATATTCTCTTATTTCGTGATCCAATTCCACTGTCTCTACTTAATTAATTCAAGAGAAGCTTTGTTAAATTGCTGACTCAGCTAAAATAACTTTCCCACACTCCGCGTGAAGAGGCAAAATACCGCTGATGAGGCAAATTCTTTTTTAAAATCTCCCTGCGTTTCCCCTGCCTTCTTCGCGCGTGTAACGAAAATCCCTATTGAAATCTCGTAATATATTAGCGCTATGAAGAAATGTTTTCCCTATCAAAATCGTAGGTTATATAAGACCAGGGATAAAATGTCCAAGAGCTTTTCCTCATTCCTTTTCTGTGTCGTTCTGTGTGCTCATGCTTGTACATATACCTGCTTCTTAAAAATGAAATAAAACGACGTCATGAAATAGCAAGTCTCTTCACTGTCTTCAAACTGCATTCTGCTTCACATAAAATAATATTACATATATATATTAAAAATGATTATAGTATAGCTGTTTTTTTCCTTTCTCCATTAACAAAACATTGTTCGCAACACTTATTTTCAATAAGTTTTAAAATGTTGGAATTGATGATCTCTAAAAAAATCTTAGTTTTTTCAGAACATGAATTAATTGTATTTTTCTTCTCTTTCAGCTGCTATGACATCTTGTGAAGTTTTTGATATTAAAGTTTTAGAGTTGGAAAGTTGTGTAGTTCCTTTTCATAGGAAAAAAATCATAGACTCTTACAAGGTATGTGAAGTTGAATTGTACATATTTACTTTATAAATAAATAAAAAGGTTCTCTATCAAAATAATATATTTAAAAAAGTGAGTAATTTTCTTGTATTTAAATTGCAGTGTGATTTAAAGAATACATTACTGTTCATTTCGAAATATTTTCTCTGTACAATTCATTTCGGAAATACAGGTGGTTATTAAAATAATGGAAACATAAACAAATATTAGATTCCTCATTAGTAAGGCGTAGGATCACCTTTGACATGTAATACATCTTGGTTTTGACTGGGAATCGAAGTGTTGAGTAGTATTTGGATGAATCCTGTATCGTTCTCCATAAAGATATTGCAAAAGTTCTGCCAGAGATGCTGGTGGAATATGTCAATTCCAGATTGAACTGTCTAAAACATCCCATAACTGTGTGATTATATTGAGATCAAGGAACTGCATGGGCCAAGATAGATATTTCATTTCATCTTCATGTTCATCAAACCATGATTGGACAAGTGCCATTCATGAATAGGAGCATTGTCATCCTGGAAAATTTCATCTCTTGCTGGAAACAAAATATATATCAGAATGGACCTTGGCTGCTAAAATTTCTCTATACTTCTCCCTAATGATCCTTCCTTTCAGGGTTATGACTGAACCAGCAGAAAATTAACATATGGCTGCCTATACAATGGCAAATTTATTTCCATGCTTGACAGTTGGAAGAAGACAGTCATTACCATACACTTATGCTGGTGTCCTCCAAATATATGCCTGTGCTGTTGTGGGAAAAAGTATGAAAGATGTTTCGTCTGACCATATAACAATCTTCCACTTATCATTCAACCAGGTTTTTTAATTATGGCACTACCCTAGATGACGTTTGACATTAACATATTTTACAAGTGGCTTGGGAAATGATGTTCTGCCATAAATGTTCTGTCTCCAAAGGTGTCTCTTAACTGTAGAGTCCAGTTGCTGATTGAGTTCTGAGGTAACATGGGTTGCCGTTGTTTTCTTTTTAGACATTACAATCTGCTTGAATCCAGTCTCTTGCACTCAGCTTTTATTTAAATCCATTATTTTGCTTTGCCAAATTTGTCTTGCCATGTTATGTATATGCTGTAATGATTTTAGACACTGTAGCTCTAGAAATGCTTAAAAGCTAAGATATTACTGTCACATTTGCTCTAGTTAATCAGGTTCGTACAGTTTGGATCTTTGAAAGTCTGCGAGATCTAACAGTTTATGCATTTGACAAAAATGCAAGACATATAAAACTTCACTGAAAATACCTCATACTCTCATGATATATATTTTTTACATTAAAAAGGTAAAATTATATTTTAATGCTTAAGAAATATATTTTTAAATAGCATGTTTATTCAATCACATGTGTTTCTATTATTTTGATAACCACCTGTAGCTTAAATTTTGTAGAAGGTTTGAAGTATGGTAATTTTTAATAACAGTGAGTACAGTTTGACCCTTTATTATAATCTGCTGCACAAAAAAGGGGTTTGTATGTAGCTTGATCTTGGTAAAGCATGGCCCTATGATGTGTATAAGGCAGGTAAGTGTTTTATTTTTAAAATTTTTTCCCTTTTTATTTCTACTGAAATAAATTTATTGAATTCGGAAGTTGAGATCTTTTTTAATGAAACTGGACGAACATGCATGGCCTTTCCCAATATGTGATGAATGTTAATGGAAGCAAAAACAGAGAATCTGAAGTAATGCTATTAAAATGAAGTAATAAATAATAATGATTGCACTGTTTAATACATGCCAAAAATCACCGTAAGCAACATAAAACATCATATAAAAAATTTTCTATGCACAGACTTCAAAGTGCAATTAAATCATCATTGTTGCTATCAGCATGAGAAATTTAATTGCTGTAGGTTTGATAGATTTGTCTGGATTTCACACACAAACACATTCTTTCATAACTATAGATACAACTTGTAATTTCAATACAATGCAAAACTATCTCCCTATAATTGATATTGCATGAGAATATTATTATTTAAATAGACCATGAACCTATGAAGGGCATTTTTATAACTGGATATTTCAAAATTTTATATTGTACTTGTTTTATTTCCAATTTTACTTTCGCATGAATTGAGAATAGTCAATGATTTTATTATTTAAACTTTATGTTAAAAACACTCTAATACAGAACGAAACAGACGTTTAAAATAAATTTACATAGTTTTTATATTGAATTGAATCAGTTTAGACTTCGCTACGAACTGCATTGCATATATTACATAAGAAAACCAATTGTGTATATTATTACCTCTATTAACTATTTTGCTGTTGCTATTTATTAACAAAACATATATTAATACTGTCTCCAAAACTAGTAATTTTTGTTAAAGTATAATCAAGAATCGGATTGTTTTTTTTTCTTTTTAATTATTAATTTATAAATAACGTTTTTATCGAAGAAACTAATCCCATACCAGCCAAGACTATCTTAAAGGATATACAACGTATTACAGGCAAGCTGGAAACACAAATAAAATCTGTGTTGCATTTATTTTTTCTTTTTGCTTTTCATCCGATTCAAAGAAAAGTACTATTTACTGCTTCCTTACTCTTTATGACGAATGATGCGCTAAACATTTTTGATTGGGTTTACAGTAAGCAGTCGGAAACTTTTGTATATTATAATTTATTGTTCAAATTACCCCTTAAGAACACGTTTAAGTTCGGAAAGTGGTAAAAAGCAAGAAAAGTTTAGCGACTACTGATAAGTTCAAAGACAATTGTGTGTTGTAGTAAAATATGGCCCAACCAATCAAGGACCTACCAAGGCAAGTGGAGAGAGTTAAAAGGATGGCTTGTGGATTCCATTAAGCTTGATACGACGGGGAAAAAAAAAGACTGCTTTAATATATATTAAGATGTCAAGACTAGGTTGTTCTTAACATTATGCCATCCGGTGAACCATGTTGATGTTCCGCGAAAACTATCTGATATACTGATAACTAAAATGCTCTGAACCAGTGGCTAATTAAAGAAGCTGCAAAATAATATTGGAAATGTTCTAGGGATGGTTCGCCGTGTCAAACAAAAGAATTCCGATTAGACGTGCGGACGGTATGGCGTTAAAATTCCTTAGTTGATTTGCCAATTTTGCAACGGGTCTAAAGTTTTTTTTAAAAATGTGTACTACAAAATATGAATCAATGACTTTTTATATTCATGTTCTTTGTCAACCATTTAGTTCGCCATGATTAATGATTGTTAAAATTCGGAAAAAAAAAATCAATCATACATTTTGTTTAGCTTGATTTTAATGTTTTTCTCAGCAAAATATTTTTGAATCTCAAATTTTGATACATATAAAACTCATTATATTTTGGAAGCCTTGCATTGTTCTGTTCGTCGTGCTATGGAGTCCCCTAATTTATGCATCCATTTATATCACAGAAAAGATCAGCAGTATGTAGAAGTTGAGTATCGCTTGATTTGAAATGAAACCACTAATTGCAAGAGCAATGAAATTTCAAAAATTTTATTAGATGTATACAAGATAGAAAAATAGGCATAAACTTAATATCTAGATCAGTGACATTGGGTAAAAAGTCGTATTGGTAGCAACAATGAGAGCGGTTCGAATTCCACTTAAACAATTGAAATATCTATATATGTGAAGCGTTACGTGTGTGGCATAAAGATCTTCCTTCTTGCTTTTGTGAAATGGCAACAATTAAATCTAAACATACGAATGTGTCGTTTAACGTTTTTACAGCAGCAGCAAATTCAGTAATTCATATAGCTGATTAATGGAGCTACGAAATTGTATTAGAAATGTTCCGATTGTCATCAAAAAGCACATTTAGTCTGAAGAAAGAAATCAAGGAATTGACTTAAAACAGGGTTGAATCTAGCACAAAAATAGATTTAACCTTCTCAATATGACTTGCCTTTGGAAATTGATCATATCTCCAACGCAGTTATCTTTCTAGAATAGTCTTTGTATTATCTGAAGACTCAAAAAATTACAGTTTTAATGATATTGATTACATTTCTGTAGAATTCCCTCCTTAATTTTAATATTTTTAATTCAATATCATAAGCATATAACAATGTTTTTAAATGCTCCGATGGAATTCAAATTCATCCATCAAACCATTCAATCTCGTGTTTTTGCCAATATTAACTCTATAGCAGGATTTTCACCTGTTTCGTATTATGAACACTTTTTAATTAGCAGTAAGCTGATTCAATTGAATCCATGGTTTCTGTCATATTAGTTAATAAGGGGAAAAGTTTTAATAATTCATTCATAAGCATTCCATAACTCATCTTATAGAATCAGTAATCTGAGCAAACAAACTGATTGCCAAAAGTGGTTCGTACAGTTATAAAATATCTCTTCAAAAATTAAAAAAAATTCGTTATAAACAAAAACCAAAAAAAAAAAACCCATCAAAATAAAAATAAAAAATTACATTTTTTATTTTGAAGATTGTGTAAAAATCAATTTTGTGCTATAATAAGTTTTGGAATTTATCGCTGGAAAACGCCAAACTTTTGCTTAATTTTTAATTAATCAAAAATTTTACTCCTAGGTGTCGGTGTCCATTCTTACTTTCCACTGTTTCGACTTCGATAGTTCTAAATAGTCTGGCTTGTGGAAGGCCAACATACGTACTCATACATTCATCTTTATTATTAATAGAGATGCTGATAAAAAGAAGAAAAATTGAACTGAGATTATATTATATAGTGCTAGTTTTATTAATCTACAACTTTTAACCAAAATAAATCTCAGAGCCTTCTTAATTAAATATGTGGTGAAACTTAGAAAATGGTTTGAATTTCAGGTCTACATTCCAACGACCCTATTGTTGGAAATTAGGCAATTATTTTTAATTGCAAAAATTCATTAAAAATTTGTACAACTCTTATGGTATCAATAACAAGATAGTTTTTCAGATTTTTAAACGGTTGAAAATCACCGTTGTAATATTTATTTTCGAAAATAATCACGAGAAATTTACTCTCCTTCAAAAGTATGTATGTGCCAAATTTGGTAGCAATAGGCAAAAGGGTTTGGCCTGTAAAAGTGCTAAAACACACATATATTCATCTTTATTTTTAGTAAAGAAGAGTAGCGTGCGAAATTGTACATTTGTCGGCAATGGGAGAAGTGCAGTTACTTGAGCACTTTGTGCTATGTTGGATAATGAAGGAAAGATGCGTTTTGAACGCCTGGTTTTCAACCGGTTGAAATCAACAATTAACACACAACTACAAATTTAACAACACATTCATAGACCAAATTTCATTTATCTAGGTTCTACATTGTTCATTTACAGTCGTATGTAAGTATAGAAAAGCAAATGGTCAGCCGTTGGCGGATTTGCTTCGAAACTTGAAATAGAGCTACACTTTAGATGCTAAATCTGTGTTCCAGGTTTTATTCATCTAGTTCTTTCCGTTTTGTATTTATCCTGTTAACTTGCATTCGAACAATAAGACAGATAAACTTCCTCTGTTTTCTTTCAAAATCTTAGAATTCTTCATATTTGATTTCAAAGTGACATATCAAATTTCATCCATCTAGCTCAATGCGTTGTTCAGTTACTCTGTACATAGGCAGACATATTTTTGCAATATGTGTTTTGGACCCTGATAAAATCTCGAAATTTTAATATACTCTTACTTTCTCTTTGTAAACTTCGTACTGTTTGTTTCAGTATTCTGAGACGACCACTTTTCGATGATTCTATCTCATTAAGGGGTGAGACGTGGAAAGATGTGCGAATTTCCTGAATTAACTTTATTGCTAAATGTAAGAATCTCCTCATTTCATCTTGCTCCTCATCCTTATTTTGTCGAATTGAACTCATCCTAACGCATGCACAAAAGCGCGGAGGATTTTAGAATCCGTTGGCAAGCTATATTCAAGAAAGTTTTTTAAAAAAATGATTACTAAATAAACACTGATCTGATATAAGTTTCCTTAAAGAAACAATATCTAAGAAAAACAAGAAGACTTTTTAACTTCATAGTTTACTTTCCTGAGAATACGTTCTTTTGTTCAGTTATGAGAAAAAATTTTTAAAATATACTCCCATGATTTCCAGGAGACTTAACTATTCTAGTTTAAAAACTATAATTATATGTAATAAGATAAGAACAATTTACTTTTCCAACCATTTAACCCTTTCCGGCGTGGGTCATTAAAAGTTTTGAAATATAATAATAATAAAAACACATACACACAAGCAATGTGATTAATAGGTTGTATACACATAGATTTTGGCTTCAAAAATTTTTGAACTTGCTTCCTTTCGCAGAGGGTGGTGTCCTCAAATGAGGGCACCGCCCGTGTAGAGCAAACCCTGCGTAAGAAAATCTTTCGAAATAATTGCATAAATTCCTAATGACAACAGCAGTAATTATGAATATTTTAGGTTTTTAAACACTCATTCATGTTCTAGTTAATTTGAAGTATTAAATATGCAAAATATATTTACAACAAAAAAATTTCTAAATTAAATCTTATAAATAATTTAAGAACTATTACAATTTAATACAAATTATAATCACAAATTACAATTTAATTCAACTAAGAATAAAAATTATCCAATTAAAACGCTGAAAATGAATATTTTCAATTAAATTTTGTTAACTGCTAATTTTATTAATTAATAAGGCGAAAAATATCAAATAAACAAAAAAAATTTATTATTTGGCATGAAAGCAAGTGGAAATATCATTTCATCTAACACTTAAAATTATTGTTTTGCACATTGTTCGTGTTTTGTGCCAATTTTTTTGATACTGCACATTGGATATTTTCGAGGGGATATTTGATGGGCATATGTTGAGCATTTTTTTTTTTTTTAATCTTTTGCTGCTCAATTTTTACATGCTGAATGCGATAATAATAATTAAGAGAAAAAAAAAGGTTTAATAAAAAATTATGGCTACGTAAAACTAAATATTTACAGAAAAAGATAACAAAAAATAAAGTAGAACATGATGGGGAAACGAAAGTATTAAGAAACATAAGTAAGAATATTATTTAAGAAGAAAAATGCAAATCTTAAAAAGTGAAATGTTTTCTCGCTTCAAACATGCGTTTCTTTTTTCCCGAATCCGAAGATAAATCCCCCCCCCCCCCCCTCAACACAAAATCAGTATCACATTATTCTCAGAAAAAATATCAAATCGCACCTTTCACGCGAAGAGAGGTGAACAAAGAAACAGACGTCCTAAACTGGGGGTCTCCTCAAATGAAGACACTTGTGAAACTGTCACTTAAATTAATTTGAAGATTAAACAAAATTATAATTTAAAACTTCATGGATATTGTAAGACAATGGGTAATTGATTTAAGTAAAATTTCATTTTTTAAGAGGTAAAAAAAAAAAAAAAAAAAATCCCAAATTTGAGGCTAAAAAATCGGGATATTTTTAACATATAATTAACTCTAGAAAAGGGAAAAAAAATTGCTCATGCTGCCATCTATTTTGCTAAAAGAAAACTAAATACTATTTTTGGGATTTTAAAATCAGGTTTTTTTATAGAAAATTTTAAAATTGATGTCTTCTTTTACAACCCTCGCCCCTGAAAGATTTAAGCGTTTACGTATCGCGGAAGCATTAGTGACACTATTCAAATTTCCATATATCGAACTTGTTTCAGGGACCGTGGATTTTCAATACAAAAACAATTTCTTTAAATAGAATAAAATTTCTATGTACTGAACAAAATATTCGTCTAACAATTTATACTTACCTAGTATAATCAAAATCCATGCATGGATTTCTTTCAGAAAAGAGGAATATAAAATTAACGAGGAAAATTATTATTGAAAATTTTGTTTTTAGTAATTTTTACTGTAATAGAAATTTATGGGAATCGGAAGGTTTATGAATAAATAATAAACCCTTGCCTGTCGTTCTATTTATTTTTTCCTTTCTAACTTGGAGAGATATTTTTACTTTAAATTCAGTTTAGCTTTATATTTCCTATAACGGAATTTATCTTCCTCTAGAGGCTGAATAGTTGGTAGTTAACTTTTAAATAAGCATATACTAAACAGTTGTCACTCAAACAGAATTTAAATTATTGGGTAATAGATGTCATAATGTGACGTTCATGCGATGTACAATATCCACAACACATTATATATAGTACGCTGCTTACATTTTCATTTCGCAGAGAAACTGCAGAGTGGAAGGCCAGTTTGAGCCTGGAAAAGAATTTTTTTTTTCAATTATGCCGTATTTGTATTTATCTCTCTCCATGTGTGCATAAATACGATGAGTCAAAAGCACAATAATCTGAATGGCTGAAATATGGCATGTCATGCATTTATAGAAATGAAATATCTACTGCAAAACTTGATTTCTATCAGTACTGTAGACTTGATTATTGTGTTTAGTTAATAAATTGTGCAAAAAATGGGAAATAAACGACTTTTAACCCTTTACATTCGAGAGGTGACTCATAGTCACTAATTGAAAATAGACCAAAAAAGTTTCTAGAACTAATATAAAATATTGCACATACACGCATTATCGGCCAATAAATATTTGGACTCCCATGCAAATGAGGATATTTAGAATCCATCTTTATATCTCAAAAGGGCTTGAATTTCAAGGCAACGATGTAATTTATTGTTACAAATCGGGTAAAAAATATATTTTAAAAAAATTGCCAAAATTTAACAAAAATTTATATGACTGTTAAATTCGGATCATTAAAAAGGCAAACGATGAAAATTTTTGAACCGGTGTAAAATTCTTTTTTGTGCTGTAATATCTTCGGAAGTTATTGTGGGAAAACTCCAAAATTCCCCTTGATTTTTAATTATTTTTTTTTAAATGGGTCTAAGGGGTATTTTCCTGCTTTCCATGTTATATATGTGGCCAAATTTCATAGCTGTAAATCAAACGGTCTGATTTGTACAGCGCCGATACGCACATTCATCTTTATTATTAATAGAGATAGTGATATTGTATGGCATTGTAATGAACTTTTAAAAGAAAAAAATTGGAATTAAAAAAACTGATTGAAATTTCCTTGATAGTGTTTGCTGTGGAAATACGCATCGGTTTTTTTTACAGTTATTTTATTTTTGAAATATATATTATTATGTATTTTTATAGACAAATAATTAATACTGCTCTTTCTATATTTTCAGTTGAAAACAACAGGAAATCCAAACTCCGATTCGACAACTTTTATTAGAAATTCTATCTGGAATCAGCATTCTGATAATGATGGGCGATTGCAAAATTTTCATTTACCGGAATTTGGAGTATCTCATGCAGTGTTTGCGCATCAGCTTTTTGGATCAGTTTCTGAAGGCAAACAAATTCCATTTGTTACGACCCGTAAATTTGTAATTTCTAATTTAATTTCATCACGCCAAGCTGAAAATGATATTAATAAACAACAACAAGCTATCGGAGTTTTACAAAGATACATTAACGGATATAAACTAGATTAT
>JAPMOR010115007.1:15144-127957 GCA_026543865.1 Argiope aurantia | reverse complement strand
ATATATATATATATATATATATATATATATATATATATATATATATAATATTCATTGCAATAATAGCGTAACATATCATTAATGATGTATTATCAGGGGTGTTTGTGCTCCGGGGAAACCCCGGAATTCCGGGGATTTTGAACTTCGATACCCGGAAATTCCGGGGATCGTCGTTCAAAAGGAGGTAGGAATCTCTTGCTGAATATGAACAGAAGTTGGAAAACATATCAAGAGAACTTAAAAACCTGTATTTCAGACGAGTCACCTATAAAAGTCTCTGAAAAACCTTCTACATTAGCAGAAAAGCAAACTGCTTCTACCTCTGCATGTGCAGTTCTCGTGGAAATTTCTTCAACTGTAAATGAGGAAAATAAAAGTCAACCTTCCTGTAATTATGAAGTTCACCACAAAAGAAAGACAAGCCCACAAACATCAGAAAATAAAAAAAAGCAGCAAAAATTAGATAATTTTTTTAAGAATTAATTCAGGTAATTTAAAATATTTACATAATATGTAGTAGTTTATATGTTTGAAAATTTATGGTTATTAATTTTGCAAAAAAGTAATTCATTGAACTTTTATAATTAGGTCATTCATAATTGTAATTTTTCATCCCCCCCCTTCTCGAAACTCCAAAATGTCGGTAGTAAGTCCATAAAAGTTTCCGGGGATTTTTTGGGGTACCACAAACACCCCTGTATTATGATGAATGCATTATTTCTTTATTCAGTTAAATGTTAGATATTTTAACCATTTTTTATTTGCATATTTCACTGCTCGTAATATTCATGCATAATTGATTGTAATAAAGTTTTATTTCTTTTCAAATGTGTCCTTCATTGACATCTTAATTCACTTTTTAATATGTAATTTTTAATTTCATCAATAAAGAACAATAAATCTTTATCTAGAAAGAAAAAAAATTCTTGTGTTTGAATGAAAATGTTAGTTTTCTTTATGTTTTGTTTGTTGAGAACAAATTAAAAATGAGATTTTCAGAATAACAATATTATATAATTATTTGGTAAATAATATTTTGTGTACTTAACTGATAGGGAGAAACGAATATCGAAGGTTCCAAAAATCTTCTCTGAATAGACATTAAAACATTTCTGTTTAAAATTTAGGAGAATGGAGTCTTAGTTATTTTTCACACCAGTGATATTTAGATGTCTGATTTAATTGCATAATTTGGCATTATCGCTGTCGACAATAATAATGTTTCGATAAAATCGTCGCAGATTTCAGCTTTGAAAATTTCTGGCTGCACTAAGTATGCTAGTTAATAATTCTCCATTTCTATGATAGATGGCGTTGGAGTAAATGAATTGTATATGTGTGTTTGTTGCTCGGACAGCTCGTGTTAAAATGTCGTTGATATCTAACGAGTTCCAGTTAGCATAATATTGTGCTTGTATGGTAATTACGTACGAAGCCAAATAAAGAACCTTTGAATAAGTGCATGTATATCGTCCAACATATATCGATATTTCGTGATGTATTGTGTTTTCAGTTTTTGTTCATTGTCTTTATAAATTATAAATAACATCGATTAATATGCTGAATAATAAGAACTATTCCGAATAAAAGAAATTTTAATTTTATATAATAAAAATATTCGTGCTTTTATCAATAAAAATCATTAGGAAATAATTGTTAAAATTTCTTAAATAAAATGTGCCAATATATAAACAATGTCTCGATTTTATAATTTATCATATTCCATTTTTACAATACTACAGTAGTTATATTTAAAATTTTACCTTCTTTATTGCTGATTCGGTAAACGTCAGTTTCTTTCATTCTTCACAAAGAAAGAAAGAAACTGCATAGTAATACTTGAACAGTAAAATTACGTAGTTTTAATAAAATTCGAAATCAGAAGTCTTAATGTCTTTAAAAATAATTCTGTATATGAATAACATCAATTTTTATTCTTATTTCAAAACTAATATTGGCACATTTTATTTAAATACGCACCAGAATTTTAACAATGGATAGATTAGATAATTAAAAGGGTTTCGCTAAAATTAAGGAGACTTTCATACAATTTACTATTTCAGAAATCAAAAATAGTAGTTCCTAAATGAGTAAAACGTTAATAACAAATATTATGGAATGTAAGTTTATTTAAGGAATGATATAATACATTAAAAATTTTAGAAGAGGTCTTCCAATTTCCGTTTAGTTATGGAACAGCATGGTCAAATAAAATTAAAGTACGCTATTATGTATTATTAATATAAACTCAACGAAGAAAATAACCGACCCTTAAATGAAATGCTATATTTCTGAATATTAAAGCCATTTCAGGTTGTCCTGTTAGAAGTTTGCCATGTTATAAATTTCGAAATGAAATAAAATATGAAAAATTACAATGAAGGGGGAAATTTTATACGTTAAAAATAATATTTATCATAAACGTAATATAAAATAAATTTATAAAAAATATATTATGAAAGAAAATGGCACATCACTCTCAGAACGATTGGTTTTGAAGTAGTTTGAAAACTGTTTATACGAATATTCAATATATAGTTACTCAAAGGGCAAATTGTATTTCAGGTTTCCATTTGAATGAAACCTACAAGTCGTTATTTTTTCTTATCGATAATGCAAATGAAATTGCCGATATAAAAATGTTGCTATGGTAAGCACTGCGATGAAATGATAGATTAACGGTTAAAGTTTAAACACATTTTCAATTTTATCTCAACATTAATTAATTATTTTTTATTTTCTAATGATTCTGCCAGTTTTATTCACGTAATCTAATCTTTCAATCTTCTACAGCCGCACCCAAGCAGCAAAAGTGGTCACCAAAAGATTGACCAATGATCACTGTGATTGGGTAAAACAGGCCCATATTTCCCCGAAGTCGCCATTGCTTCGGTGCGACAACAGATTCTGACCATATTTTTTTTCTGTCGCCAATGAGGGTCGCCTTTTCATGGGGACGAACTCCTACGGCTTCTTCGTGAAAACTGTCGATTCAAAATAATCAGACCATAATCGCCGTGACTTCTGGAACGTCGCTTTTCCTAAGTAGCGCAACGCGAATATATTTTAGGAATTTCCCATGAATCACCGGGCGTGTATTGTATTCTGGAATTCATCCAGCAACGCGTGCTATCTTTTCAAGAAACATGGTAAGCTCAAATTATTTATTATTAAATATTTGTAGTATAGTATTTATTCTAAATAGTGAATAAAAAAAGATTATTTTTGTAAAACCGTTCGAACTTGTTGATGACCTGAAACATGGAGTTGCAGGTGATAAATTAGCGTATTTAAGCAACCATAACGCGGAAACAGGTGGTTATTAAAATAATGGAACCACCTTAGATTAGTATGGTCCTTTATTAATATGGTTTAGGGCCGCCTTTGGCATATAATACAGCTTAGGTTCGCCTAGAAATCGATTCATACAAGTGTTAAATAGTGATTTGAGGAATTTTATACCATTCTTCCTGGAGATATTATGAAAGTTCTGGGAGGGAGGCCAGTGGAGGATATCGACTCCATATTGAACGCTCTAAAATAGACCATAACGGTTCAATTGTATTGAGGTCGGGTGACTGTGCGGGCCAAGACAGATGTTTAACTTCATCCTCGTGCTCATTAAACCATGATTGGACAAGTCTTGCTGTATGGATAGGTGCATTATCATCCTGGAAAATTCCATCTTTTGCTGGAAACAAACTTTGCATCATAGGAGGAACCTGTTCAGCTAAAATTTCTCTATACTTCTCCTCAGTGATCTTTTCTTTCAGGGTTACGATTGGTCCATGGCTGTCCACATCATGACAGATCCACCTCCATGCTTGATAGTGGGAAAGAGACAATCACGATCATACACTTGTGCAGGTGTCCTCCAAATGTACACCCTTCATGTTGTAGGGAAAAGTGTGAAACACGATTCCTCAGATAATATTACTTTTTTCCACTTATCAATCGACCAGGTTTTTTTAGTGTGACAGCACTGTAGACGACGTTTACCATTAACATTTGCGATAAGTGCTTGGGAATTTCTGCTCTGCCATAAATGTTCTGTTTATGAAGGTGCCTTCTAACTGTAATCACTGACACTGGAAAATCCAGATGGGGATTGAGCTTTGCGGTCACTTTTGCTACAGCTGTTCGCTTTTTAAACATTACAATCCGCTTCAATACCCGTCGTTCTCTTTCACTGAGCTTCTCTTTCCGCCCACTATTTTGCTTTGCCAAGCTTGTCTTGCCGCGCTGTGTGTATATTGTCATGAGTTTAGAATCACACTTCTAAAGCTTCTAAATGGTGGGATGTTTCGGTCACATTTGCTCCAGCTAGAGAAGCTCCTATAATTTGGCCTCTTTAAAAATTTGAGAGGTCCGAAATTTTACGCTTTTGAAAAAAAATCCAAGAATTATAGAGCTTTAATAAAGTTAACACATACTACCGGAATATATATATAAAAATGGTGGCTATTATCATATTTTAATGCTTACGAAGCGCATTCAAAAATGTCACTTTTATTCACAGGTATTTTCATTATTTTTTATAAACACCTGTAAATATTTAAGTTAAAGATCCACTGTTAATCTCTTCATTTCATTAAGTGTTCAAACTTTACTTTGTAATTGAGTTATTGTCATTTCTTTTCTTGATCGTCCTTTTTCCGAGTGGTTTGAATTTTAATTCTTGTTAATTTTTATTTCGCGTGTTCTTAAATTATTACAGCTATTTTTTCTTTTCATTTACAATTTCTTTCCTTTCTGTTAACAATAATTTCTTAACAAAAGGAAATGAAAGAAGATTTAAAAAGTAGAAAATTATTTTCGTTTGTTTTGGTTTTGCAATAACATTTGTCTAATTATTTTTATTTTTACATGAGGCTAAAATAAAAAGCTTAGCAGAATATATTTATTGTAAACTTCAAAAAAACAACAACACAACAATTCTTTAAAACTTGCGATTATGTCAGTTTATGTGAATACTCTTATATGAGTAGTTTATAATTATTTCACATTTCATAAAATACATTGGTGTGCAAAACTTAAAAGCAACAATGTAAATTTTAAGCAGGTAGCCATGAAATTGCAGAAAAGGGGTTATTGCGATCAGTACACTGAACACACAATTCAGTAGAAAGGTGATGCGTATGCAAATGTCAGGAACAAAACATGTTAGACGACGTGAGTCGGGCGCGCAGCTCAAGACTACAAGGAAAGGAAGAACAGAGGCGCAATTAAAGACATTCGCTGCAAGTGCAAGTGAGTTTTTTCGTGAAATATGGCTAATAGAAAAAACTTGGACGACTTCACACGTGGAAGAATGATCGAAAAGCTGGAGGAGGGGTGCATTTTGCCAGTGTAGCTGAAGAGTTTGGAATCAACAAAAGTGTCGTTTCGAAAGCCTTCCAAACCATAGGTATGGTTGTTAGAAAGGTTAGTGGTGGCCTCCCTAGGAAACGAATTGCAGTGGATGACCGATATATCGTCCTGCAGGCAAAAAGAGCCTGATATCAGTCAGCAAGCGTTACTGCTCAGCAACTGTGTACAGCAACAGGGCGACAGCATCGCGGTTTACTGTGGCCAGGCACCTTTACAAAGGTGGCCTATTCGCCCACCGTTCCGAACGCTGCATTCCTTTGAAAGTTGGTCATCGTTGGCACCGTTTAGAGTGGTGTAAGGAGCACAAAAACTAGACATCTCATCAATGGAGTCGTGTCCTCTTTACGGATGAGAATCGTTTCAGTGTCAAAAGTGATTCTCAACGCCAGTTGACTTAATACTGGCGTTGAGAAGAACTGTTGGACAATCTGGTGCTGAGTATGGAGAGACGGTGCGAAGCAACCATTGCAGTAAGGGGAGGGTATTTTCCATAGTCAGGAACATCTGCTTGTTGTTCTTCCTCTTGGACAGACAATTCTGTATAGCGGTACTATGAGTTCAACAAAGCCTTTTTTGTTTTTGTTTGATTCCATACTATATGCACTGTATTCATTTTTGCGCAACTATGCTTTCGTCATCGTTTAAATATAAAATGCTGTCTCTTATTTCTGAATTTCATGTCTCTCAGATGATTTCTCGTGGAGTTATGACAAAAAAAGCAAGTGTAGTTGCATAAAGTTTACAACTATTAATTTGAATTATTTTTATTTTTCTCTATTATTCTAACCATCATTATGAAATTTACTTACACAGTCCATTGTCAGATCGAAAAAATTATCATGCTTATGAAGTTTCAAAAAACTTTTGTTTCCTAATTACGCATCTTTAATTGTCAACAAATGTTTTATTTGTACTTTTAAAAGGAAATGAAAGTTCAATCTTTATTCTGATTAGTAAATATGTTTTCTAGGTACATCAAATCTGGTCGAAATGAGAAGGTGAATCTGGAGAAAAGTATATGCATAATTCTTTATATGTAGTAGAAGATTCAATAATACATATATATAATATGCATATAAGTGTGTGCGGATTTTTCGAAATTTTAAACTCTACAAATATTAGAAATAAAGTTTAAGTAAATTTTGTTTATAAATGACTTTGTGGCAATATTTTTCATTCTTGAAAGTCATAGTTTTAGGATACTACTTGGACGTTTAAGTCATTATAGAAAATTTAGTCAAAAATGTGAAGTAAATTATTGTTACGGTTTATATTTGTAAAATGTTATTTAATGAAGGTCATTATAAATGAATTGTTTTGTATAGTTGTTTCCAAATTCCCAAAAAATAAAGGGGAGAAAATGATATTTTTAAATATTTGTCTATTACTCAAGACCAATAGAAAAGCAATATAAAAGTTTATAATAAAAGAAAATATATTTGAATAAGAATTATATATATATTTTGTATTCTGAATTTTCATGAAAAATCTTTAAAATTAACTGATGATGTAGGCATTATTTGAAATTTAAAAGTATATATCAGTAAAATTATACTGATTAATTATAAAATTGACACAATGAATGTGTTAAAATTTTTTCCCATGCAATAAATAGGAAATGAAAATGAAGGAAATAAATCTTATATATAGATAGATGTGCAGATTTAAAATTATTTTATATTATTTTAACGTTTGCTTATTTTTCTTAAAGAAAAGTAATTTTATTTTATTTTTTGTCATTTAAAAATTGTATAGGGTAAGTATGTGATATAATAATATTTAAAAAAGTTGAAGAAAAGTTAAAATGAAAATCATGGAAAACGTTATTCTATAACAAGCAAATGTTTTATGGAGTTTTGAATTTATCAAAATAAGAACAAACCAAATTATTTATAAATAAGAAATAAAAATAAATTCTGAGAAATATTTCGTATTTTCAGTCTGTTTGGCAAAATTTTGAAAGTAGGTTAATTTGTAATAAGATGATACTAGTTTACAAAGTTAAAAAAAAAAAAAAAAAAAACTGAATAACCAATAAACCAAATTTCAGTATGACGGCGGCAAGTGTTCAGTAATAAATCGCCTAACGATTTATATTTGCTAGCCCATTGATAAAATACATGGAGAAATGATTAGTATTGGATAGAGATGACGAATATTTTAAGAACTTTATTACGTATCCAATATCAAAAAGTCATAAATACCAGTGTTCAATACTATTCAAAGAGTTGTGTGATTCAAATACTTGATATCACCTTACTGGTGATATTTGGAAATGAAGGATCGCGATAGAAAGTAACAATCGATACGATCTGTCGAATTAAAGCTCTAGAACGAGAATTCAGTCATGCAGAGAGAAAGTCCCTTACACATTGATACACATTCCGAGAAAAGACTTCCCCCTCCATTGTTTCACAAAGAAAAAAGGCTGAAGCTCTGCCAATCCGCACAATGAGATAAGTTATAAGCTGCTTATCTCATTGTGCGCAAACAAAATTTCATTCGCACTCACATTTCCAAAGAAAAATATTTTTTAAGAGGTTTCTCCAGGCATTCAACGCTGCAAACAAATTCCATATATGATATCCCATAAATGGATATAAACGCCATAATTATTGTTATACATTTAATATTTTCCCATTATTCAAGCGATTTGATATTCACATAATTGTCTTCTCCCCGGTTAACGTGAGAATTCCGCTGCCGTCAAAGACTGCTCAGTTTTTTAAACAGATGTATGACTTATTTTTAATCCCCTTTAAAAATAAAAGTCATATTTTAAATAAATTGTCACTGATATACCTCCCTTGGCAGATATTTAAATACATGTTTGGCGATGCATAGAAATTCATCCAAATCTAAATATTTTCTTGAATGCATAACAAAAAAAATCTAAAAATTGGCATCAATAATTTTTATACATCATCAGTAATATGGTTGGCAGTGTGATAAGGAAAAATGTTTCATTTATTAAAATTACTAAGTTTTTATTAAGATATTATTTCCATTTTCAATATATCGTGTATTTCTCTTTAATGGGAAAAATTATAACGTTCCCATTAAAATTATTTATTTTAACCAGTCTTTTTTCATTAATGCATTTTCTTTAATAATACGGTTATTTTTAATTTTAATGCAAATAAATAAATTGCCTCTTTTTTTTTTTCTACAAAGTGCTCGAGAGGTGCATGAGAAATAAAATAATTGGATTTGTAGACTCGAAAGTATAATCTATACTTATATAAAGCTCAATGTGTGTGTTGGCGCTCTACAGGCAGACTGTTTAACCTACAGCTACCAAATTTGGTACATGTATACCTTGGAGGTCGGGAATGTGCACCTGGGGTCCCTTTTTTTGAATTTCTAATTAGAATTTTAATTATTAATTAAAAACTAACTTTCCCGCCAAAAAAATCTTCATTTTCCCTACCGCCAAGGCTTCAGTTTTTTTTCCAACACTAATGAGGCTAGGGTTAACATTTTTCGGCAGATTATTTCAAACGATTCTGTTTATTTTGTTAATGTTTGATGCATTTAAAATTAAACATTGTTAATGAATCTATCTTTGATTCATTCTGAAGTGCTTTTGAATTAAAATAAAGCAGAATAAAGGAAATTAAAAATTTCCAATCTGCATAGCGTTACCCCAACTGGCGTTGAAAATTCACGCATGCGCATTGTGTTCTGATTGTTGACAACGGATTCGGACTTGATTTAAATTAATTTTAGGTTAGTTGTGTGCTTTTGTAATTAAATTGTATTTATGTTAGTTATATATTTTTTGTATATGCTTATAGTTTTAAGTATATCGTTTTTAAGTACTTTATTTTAACCTGTTTTCGACCGATTATTTTAAATGATTCAGTTTATTTTCTCAGAGTTTGATGTATTTAAAATTAAACATTTTTAATTAATCGATCTGCTCATGATGAATCTGAGAAAATTTTGTTGACAAATTCTTGAGATATTACATAAATTAAGATAAACTTTATGGGCACTAAAGAATATATAAGCGCTCAGTGACTTTGTTTTCAGTAATCATATTATAAAAAAATGCTTTGTTTCAGTAAAAAATATTATTATAATAATTTCAGATTCATCCTTTCCACTTTAATTTAAAGCATAAATTCTACGGGAGCTAACAGAAATTTAGAGAGAGATATATTACTTTATGACTGAAAGCCTTTATAATATTATGAGTGAATTATATGACTATCAAAATTTGACGTTTTAAAATATTTTGATGAAGTTATTAAAGTAGGAATTGTATAAAATATTTAATTATTAAAATTTTAACGAACAGTAAGATAGGCGAACCGGCTGGTCGCCAAAGGCGGCTAGTAACTTATAAATTTGCTATAAAAATGTTTCAAGAAATTGTCGACAACTTTCTAAAAGTTAAGGAAAATGAATCGATGAAAAAGGGTTATAACCCACCATTTGTATATCAGTCATCTATATTCCATTGTGTAATGCCTACATATTACTTTTTAGTGGAACTATTTATTCTTTTCAGAGAACGTTTTAATAAGAGAAATGCACATAATCATAAAATTTGATTCATTACAAAATATTTATTAGAAAAATAAAAGTACCTTTAAATTACCATTTTTAAACGTTAAAATAAGTACTACACTGTTTTACAGATTTATATTGTAAGTTTCTTGGCTATGTTCATAGAAAATTTTTATCAAACTAGTATCGTGTATACGTAGAGCACAGCAAAATTCGGTGATTGTAGCTTTCAAAATTATATAGTTTTAGGAGTTAAAAGATCTTAATACTAAAGTTACCGTATTATTTCGATAATGTAAATAATAATTATATAATAATAGTTTCGTATTCCAAAATAATTATATAATTTCAAAATACTGTTTAACAAAATCATTAAAGCTTTTGAAGATCGCTATTCACAGGAAGTGTTTTTAAGTGTGAAGTTATTGTTTACAATGTGGTATCAGTGATTTCGTAACTTCAAACTTCACAATACCAGTATCCCGTGAAGATAATTTCTAATTACCTGTGACATGACCTTCTGTTGGCCTTCATTCTATAGGCGCCATCTATTGGCAGAATATAGAACTAAAGTGAAAATTTTTAAGAAATGGCAATTTTTTACACCAATTTTTTCAGAAAATACTTTATTCCAATAAATAAATATTGGAAAGCCTTGGAGAGTTTCAGAAGAAAAAAGTTTAAAACAGTACTTGTACAGATGTTCTACGCACAAGATTCTGAAACCCACCAAACAAAATATTTTCATCAGTTCCGAATTATTTACATACAGCTATTAATTTATCAGAATGGACAATTTACAAATTTTTTCTTCACAAAATTTTGCGGGAACTTTAGTAAAAGAATTAAGAATGAAAGGCGCTTTCATGATAATTACCAATGATCGCGCAATCCGAAAGTTCGACAGCTCTGCACGTGTTGCAGTATCTGCTCGTAACAGTCAGAAAAAAAGGTTTGTTTAATTCGCTACAATTGCAAAGTAAAGAAGCTTCTTACATTTGAAGATTATTTTTATTAAGGAATGATAATATACAATGAAATGTTGCAATTTTTATTAGTTAAGAAATATTGGTTTTAGCAGTATTTTATACACTTTCCTAATGTATTTTAGATTTCTTTTCCAGTAGCAGTAAACTCTATAATTATTTATGTTTGTACGATTAGAATTTCTCTAGTCTACATCATATTAAAAATTGATGATAAATACCACCTTAAATAATAAATAGGTTGATTTTTAATAATTACTTTGTATGATTTATTGATTAATTATCACATCAACAATCAAACTGAAATAATCGAGATTACAAGAAGTAATTCATGATTGAATTGGTAAACAACATGAATTTATTAACATTTATTTAAAATACAATATTTATGAACTGCTAAATAAATATTCCATTTAATAGTTCTTGGTTAGTAGCATAAAAAGTCTTTTGATTAATAGTGAATAAAAGAAAAGAAATATTTGATTTCCAAATTTTTTTCAGTCTTATAAAAAAAAAGTGGATGGACTTTTGAATGACAATCTGAAATACCCGAAAATTTTGTTCAATAAAGATTTCTTGCATAAGTAATTTCATA
Organism: Argiope aurantia; assembly: GCA_026543865.1. Taxonomy (NCBI): domain Eukaryota; kingdom Metazoa; phylum Arthropoda; class Arachnida; order Araneae; family Araneidae; genus Argiope; species Argiope aurantia. Next base: position 116,491 of record JAPMOR010115007.1, on the reverse strand, counting down.
ATGCATTTTGACAACAGGCAAATAAAATTAATGTTTAGTTGAAAATTACATATAACAATCATCGTGCCTTTAACACTTAGAAGATATAAATCGCCATAAAATTTACAAGCATAGTTTAATAGACTTGATAGATTTCATCCTGTTAAAGCCAACCAGTTTCGTAAGCAATATTACGCAGCTTCGTAGGCAATTTTACTTTAAGGCAATAGTAGGCAATATTACACACTTAAATACTACATGTTTATGCATATTTTATGTTAGTGGACTTTTATTTTAATAGCATTTTTATGAAATGCGAAGGACAGCATATAGAAGATTGGAAGCAACGACCAGTGAAGAGGTTTAAATTTGAAGTAATTCTAGGATCGTCGTCCACATTTTCGAATACGAACTCTCATACAGTAAGAGAGATGACGAACAAAGCCAGGAGCTGGCACTTTCTTTGCGCAGTGCGGACAATTTACTTTCATCTTGTTCCGATCCTTAGAAGTCAATTGATATCCAAAAATATCGATACAGTTCTTGTTGCTTTTCTCATCCATTTGGCTTTCTCTTTTTGAGGCTAGATGGTTTATGTGGAGTTCCTCAGAGTTCCCAGTAACGCAAAGAGGATGGTTTGAAACTTCTGACTTCAAGATAAATTCCAGGTACGGATTTTTCAGGCATAATTCTGTTTCAGTTTTAAACAAAATCTTTTTAGTTCCAATGCTTTCTTCCGACCTAGAAGCGACATCTTCATGTCCGTTCTTCTCCGGAGCTATTTTTTCTTCTATAGACTTCATCAGTTGAATAGATTCCCGATTCGCATTTGGAACTAACTCATCCCTTTCCGCATATGCATTAACGGATTTATTTTCTATAACATTTTGTAAATTCTCTTCTAAAAATTCGGACTGAATTTTAATGATCTCTGATGACATTGACTGTTTTCTTTCTTCTTTGTATGAACTGTAAATCTCTTTGTAGAAATTCGCAGAATTTCTAGCAGTCTCAAGATGAGAGTCATTACTGAAATCATTTGACCTCAAACAAAATTCGAAATAAGAATTACTGAGACCAAAACGCTTTTCTCGGGAATAAATTATGCTTTTCCGGATTACTTGATGCCCTTTATTCAATATGAAAGCTTCTACCTGTGGACCTGAATTTTGCTTATTATTTTGAACAACAGACTTCTCAAGTATTAAAGCATTCTGTTTTTTCAAATTCTGGGAAATTTCTTCGCATACACTCATTCTTTTTTCTGGCAAGCTCGAAAGTAAAATATCGGAATGATGTAAAGAGTCACTTGGCTTGTTCTTTAAAAGAGGCTTATATGATCGTATTTTGCCGATGAGTTATTTTCTGCAAATGAAAAATGACAAATAATTAGTCTTAAAATATTATAATAATGCAGATTTTCTTGAGAACCAAAATACTCTTTATATATCTCCAAATAAAATCGTTTATTATTTTATTTTTGTTTTACACACCGACGTGCACCACAAAAAAAGGGCCAATGACCAATGACTTTATGGTCAGTTCATTTTCATAAGACAATATTTGTACACCCTTTTATGTTAGATGTTAATAAGCATAAAATTTTATGCTAATGATATGTTAGCAAGCATAACATTTCTAATGCGAATGCGCTCTATTTTGCAATCTTTATAGGATTTTTTTTTTGTTCCATTGAATTAATAATTAAATCTGAATTTGTGTTCCAGGTAACCTTCACTAATAAGCACTTTATTCCTACTAGAGTAAATCCAGTATTAAGTTATTGTAAGTACGTTGTTTTCAGTTTGTTTGGATTTTTTCTCCATTTTTTTTTTGGGGGGGGGGTTCGAAAGACCCGCTAAATTCTGAAAGCTTTCGACCCTTCAGCCGCAGATCTAGCGAATTCAGCATTCTGTGACAACTCTATCAAACAGCTGTAGAGAAAACACCATCAGTTTTTACGTGCATAAGCATCAACTGATATGAACATGATATTAATTTTTTCGAAAGAGACAGATGAGTGAAGGAACATTGTTATTTGATATCAAAGTTAAAATTCGTTTGGGAATACAGATGTACTGTAATTACGTGTGTATCGATTAGCTGTCCTGCGAGGCATAGTATATAGAATCAGGGCTGCCACTCCATTGGTGGTGTGTCTTTTATCTCTCCTAAGAAATAAATTAGTCCTTTATGGATCAGGTATACATATGTGGATAGCAGATGAAACCCAGTGTCAAGCAACCTATAAACCTATACATGGGTTATCCCTGTAGGATGTTGAACTATCTGCTATATTGTATAACAGTTGTTAAGCGGTCTGCTTTGAAGGTATGGTAGTGATTATGAGGTGAGGGACCAAACACCTTAATTAAATTTAGTGGATAAATATAAAACGTCACTCATAGATCTATTTTGCACAAAAAGATCTTGTAGAGCCCTACAGAATTGGAAGCGAATCAGCTTTGGGATTTTTAATGCGGTGCAGCGAAACTTGCCATGGTATGTTAATATGATCTCTAGATATTGGATAACAATCTTTAGAATTAATTAGGGGAGGCGAGTCTTCCGAAACAGGGTTGCCAGATCAGAACGTCAAAATAAGTTAAAAAGTCAAGTTTTGATTTATTGATTGATACACTTCTTTTTCTAAATAATTCAGAAAGAATTTCCTTCATAGAAACGAATCCCCCTAGACCAGGGATGGCGAACCAGTGGCACGCGTGCCATTGATAACACGCGACACAATATTTTGGGCACTCCGCCGATGAAAAACGGTTTTCATTTTAGTTCAAAATAACAAAGTTCACTATGAAGTACTCGTCCATGATTAAATATGTTAGCAAAAATTGTCATACCAGCACGGCAAGTTACTCGGCTGGAAATGTCATTGCTCGGCATAGTAAGCCTTTTGAAGAGGGAGAGTGTTTGAAGGAAGCATGGGCGTCCTCAGTTTTTGACGATTTTGATAATAAAGATAAGATAATTCAACGCATCAAAGATATTCCTCGATCTAGAAAGGCAATGAAAGAAAGAATCTTAAATCTGGTCGGAAATGTAACAGATCAACAAAAATAAAATGATTTAATTCTGTTCTTTTTATATCGCTATTCTTAACGAAAGTATTTACGTCACTAAATCTGCATATTTAGCAGTTTTTGCTCAATATTGTGTAGGAAAGGTCATTAAGGAAGAATTAATTAAGATAACATCATTGTTAATAACTACAAAGAGCACATATATTTGTACGGCTGTTAAAAATTCGCTTGCTGAGAAAAAAATTGATTTGAAAAGAATTGTTTTAATAATTGATGGTGCTCTAAATATGGTGGGTAAAAAAGGCATTGATTTATTTATTTCAAACAGACGTAGGGCATTCCATTCTTGAATTCACTGCATTATTCACTAACAAGCCTTGTGTGCCAAGAGTGGTTAACATTTCTTGATAATGTAATGGCGTTAGTTGCAAAAATACACAACCTCATATAGTCGCAGGCTTTAAATAAGCGAAAGTTCAGTACTTTGTTTTATGAAATCAATTCGGTGTATGATGACTTAATGGTATAATAATGTTCGCTGATTGAGCTATTTATCTTGCTATTTTAAGTATATTTTCGTCTACCTATGCCTGCGAGTCATTATTTTCAGAGATGAATAGTATTAAGGATTCGTTTAGAAACCGTTTGGCAAATGACTCCAATTCAGCATGCATCTGCTAAGAGTAACATCTTACAATCCTAATATAAGTTATTTGTCATCTAATCTGCAACAACAGAAGTCACACTAATGTTACTTTAATTTGAATTACACGTATAACTAAAACATTTACTACTATACAGTGCAAAATGTATTTTTTCGTAGTAAATAAAGAGTTTTGAGTTGTTAGTATTTAATTTTATTATCTTTACAATAATTCTAAGTCAAATTATTTGAATGGTACGTCCATACCTCATTAAACATTGTTTTAGAAAAAATGGCAAGTTGATCCTTAAAGGTTCGCCACCCCTGCCCTAGACTGTCACATGTACGATAACTATATTAGTACAAAAAATTATGCTGAGAAATAAAATTTGAAACCTATTATAAAATACGTCATTCAAAAATTCAGCTGTCTTTGATAGATAATGAAATAGCATGAACAAAATGCATCAACTCATCAAATAAAAATATTTTTATGCATATTATCATTTTTTAATTTCAATATAATATGTAAAAATAATTGTGTATGCATAGTAAATAACGAAGTAGAATTTTTTTTAACGAATTTAAATGTAGATTATTCTAAACCAATTATAAATAATTATTTTTTTTAAAAAAGTATTTAAAAAAATTCAAGAATCATGTTTTTTTTCTTTTTTTTTTCTCCAAATAGTATCTAAATAAAGAACAGCGCATCAATCTGTTTTGTATTTTAGAAAATTTATCCATTATTTTAAGGATCTGATATTAAAAAGAATCTCTACAACAATTTTAGATTTAATATTAGGTACATAATTTTGTTTTCGATAAGTGCTGGTCGAAATAGGTACATCAAAAATGTCACACAGTAAGCTTGGACATCTGTCAACATAACGATAGCACTACATTAATGAATTTGTATTTGCGTCATAAATTTATTTTCGATGAAATATGTCAGTTTTCGAGCGAAATTCTTGTCAGTTGCGGAAAGTTTCGAAAGCTCGCTAGTACTTACGATGATTCTGCTCTTAGTGGAAGAACATGGCAAGGTTCATTTCAACACCGCATGTTCACGGTATCAAGGCTGTGCTCTTCATCTGATAGGACCAGCTCGGTGTGACATATTATGATCTGTTGAAATTGAGCGAAACCATCACTGGGAATGGATATCAAATACAGCTGATGTGTTTCAGCCGAGAATTGAAGAGAAAAGGACAATAGTACCAAGAGAGACACGACAAAATTATACTCCAGCATGACTATACTCAACCACATATCTCAAGACCAGTCAAGACATACTTGAAATGTTAAAATGGGAGGTCTTAAACTTAATCTTTTGTACTCTCCAGACATTGCTCCTTCCGAGTACCATTTGTTTTGATGGATGGCATACGACCTGGCTGATCAGCATTTTCGTTCTTATGAAGAAGTCCAGAATGGATTGATTCATGGATCGTCTCAGAATACGAAACGTTTCTTTAAGATGATGCTCGACAAGTGCGAAACAGATGGGAAAAAGTTGTAGCTAGTAGCGTAAATTCCTTTAAATCATGCGTATGTAATCATTTTTTAAGAATAAAGCCACAAATTTCGCGAAAAAATGGTGGAAGCAAGACCCTACATCTAATATTAAAACTTTTTTCATTCAACTAATGAGGTAGACATTTTATTAATACAAAAAGTATTCAGCTTTATTTAATGATTTGTTAAAAATTCTCTTCATTCTATCCCTCCCCCCAAATGAAAAAAACTTGATGTTTCACGATTTTGTTATCAACTGTCCCTACAAGCAAAAGGGAATAATAAATAAATTAGTTCTTTCATTGTTTCTGCAAGTCATTTGTTATGGTGTGCAAATAAGACAAACTCATTCATGTGTCAGAGACGTACTAGGTCAAAAGGAGGTATATATGACCCAGTTGTTAGTCTTAGGGGACGCTGTTGAGACAAAACGTTAGTGAATTTATGTTACTTTCTAAAACCAAATATGATGACGGAGGAAAAAAATTAGGCCCTATGCATCTCTACAGTTGCTATGCCACCAATTTACCTCAGACATTCTGATTACAAGAAGATATGTGTTGATCATTGGAAACAGCAATATGAAAAGATTATTTCAAGTAACTATAGAATGTATTTTAAATAATACTTCTGAAAATCTTCAATGAAAATAAAATCAAAATACGACCGAAAACGAAATTAAAAACAAATAAAAATTTCTAAAATCCAGATTTTATAAATCAGACTTTAAAAAGGCAAAAATAGCAACACTGCATCGAAAAAAATCGAGAAATTGAAACAGGTTCTGACCATTATTAATGTCCTACCTTTACTGTAGGGATGCATAAACCGCGAATTTTTTTAGTATCAAATATTTGTTATTTATTCTTTTCCAAATAACTTATTTCAATCTGATTATGAATTTTTTAAAGTTTTATTAATTGAACTCAAAGCGTTTAGAAAAAAAAATTAAAATTTAAAAAAATTCATTTTTATAGTTTTTTTTTCTATATACGGACAATAGATAATACCTATAATAGAATCTTTTTTTTTTGCGCTTAAAGAAGGTCACAATATCAGAGATCAAAATCAATAACAATCAAATCAACAGCAATATTTGATATTTTACAGCGATTACCACCAATTACAGTGATATGTGGTTTCGAATGAATACGGTGATTCAGCAATTCGGGGAGGAAAATAAATTATAACTTTCTTCAATTTTCACTTCATTCACAGAATTAATAGTTAGCCTTTGGATAACATGTCGAGCACATTTTCTTTCCTAACTCGGTCAATGATTTAATGCCTTGAAGCAAGTCCATCTCTTCTGTTATCTGTTATGTTGTTCTGTTTATCACTTCAGGAGCGGGGCAAGAACAGTTTTTGTTATAAATGGACATAAGGATATGTTGAGAATGTTTGAGAGATCTTTTCTTAAACGAGAGGGAGTGGTCTCTTTGGAACTTTCTCTCATACTTTCTAAGAAAGGTGTTTTCTCCCCTCCCACGCATAAAATTTCAGATCTTGGGTAAGACCGCAAATGTTTTGCATGGCATTGGAGAATAATAATAAAGAAATGTAGATCCTTCGCTTGAATCTAAAATGTTTACGAATCTATCATGCGAATTTGTATTTTGGATGCCTTTTTTTCGTACGGCAGAAACCAAAATTTGAAACAAAACTACAATTGTAGCCACAAAATCACATACCGAATTTCATTGATTTAAGTCATTCAGCCCAAAAGTTATTGCGTTTACATGTATGCAAAAGAACAGATTTGACGCAAAATTTGATAAGAATCTACCTTTTAGATGTGAAACCTATATGCCAAATTCTCTCTAATTAGCTCATTATGTTTTGAGGTTGTCGAGCTTGTACTTGTACTTGAACAGTCAGTCTTCCTCGGAACGAATTTCATTCAAAATTTGATAATCTACAAATTTGATCTAAAATCCATAATCCAAATTACATTTGTCTAGCTCAAAACGTTTTGAGTTGTAGCGTTCACAGTAAGACAGATAATGCTAAAAATGTCTTTTTCGAGGTTGGTCTGAAACGTAAAAATTCGTCAAAATATCGAATTCGATTTTTTTTTTAACGTTTACGCTATTTTTTCTATACTTCGTATATTAAAAAGTAAAAATTAATCATCTAGGTCTCTTTCTGTATTAAAGAGGATGTTTTCCTGAGCATTGGTGGATTCCTTATTGTCGAGGTTGATCTGATTGGAAAGATAAAACTGGATACTTTTATCAATTGAATTCTTGGTTCAAGAGCTGTAATCGGAAAAGTCGCTGTTATGCTCATATCGAGGGTTGAATTATATCTCTTTATCAGCAATATTCATCACTGGTATTTACGATATTTTTAAATTGCTTTCAGAATTACATTACATCAAATATCCATCAACTTTAATTTAGATTCGATTAACGGGTTTCAATCCCGTAAGTGAAACCTTCCCCACCAATTCTTGGGATGGAGTCTGATTCAAACTACTGATTTGTTTCTTTGAAGCAATCAAACCTGGATAAATACAAAAGATCCAGTAGTATGAATTATAACCAAAAACAATGGTTTTCCCCCGAATATTCCTTAAATAGCAATTTATCTAGATATTAGAAGAATGAAGAAATAAAGGCTTATTTTATAGAGTCAGTTCATTTGAAGTCACAGCTATTTGACAAGCTGACTTATTATCTTACTGCGGTGACTTCTTTCCTTCTGAAATGTGTGCAGCGATTACTCTTAAATTGGCATGGCTCATTTCATATGAATATTCCGTTTTACGAGAAATTATTATCATAACATGAATAATTTGACATTTTTTCATAATATGCATCCATTCATTCTTTTATTCATATTTATAAATACTTTTTGATCAGTGATCAGGGATATTAATTGTATACATATTTAGTTTTTAACATAAGACTAAATTGGAATCTGTGTTTTTTAATGTAAATATGTACTTATATTGATACAAATGTTTCGGTAATGGGAAAAATAATTTTTCGAGTACTATGCAATTTTTATAAGAGTTGCTGCAACTGATAAGGAATAGGGTAATTTTTAATCTTAAACTTGAAGATTATGTCACTATTCCATTATTACGATTTTATTACAAATCGAAATTTATTCAAAAGTCAGTTTCAGAATTTTAGCTTGATTTTGGCATGTCAGAACACAAAGGAGTATTGTAAAGTATATTTTATTACGAATGAACCTACTTTATATTCTCCAACGTTTTACAATTTAATTTGTTCTAATTTTTTACATTCTGCATTGTAAGTAATAGGGTATTTATTACATTGATACTCTTAAATTTCATCCAATATCTATTCTAAACGATATTTTTTTTAATTGTAAAATATTCAAGTTGCTTTGTCAAAAACTTTGTCAGTATATATTTGAGTATTTATAAATAGCAAGCACAGTTATGCTCTATTTAATACACTATTTTACAAAGAAATAGTATTCATTCTGGTATGAATTATAAGCATTGATTTGTTTCGAATTTTTAAGTACACAGAAAATTAATAAACTCACTTTATAGAATTACGGAAATTCAAAACCGTCATGGCGTAAAAGTTGGTAAGTCATGATGAACATCACTTCAGAATTATTCTTCCGTGTTCAAACTTAACATATATTGGTATTTAAATGAAATGTGTAAATAATTTTCAAGAGAAATAACCCAAAAGGCAATAAAGACACCAAAAGTTGGTTAGTTTAATTTAGTTATATTAACGTCCCGTTTTAAAGCAACATTAGGGCTATTTTGGGATAGACCTCTTAATTTTGAACCGCTGTCTGTTGACGAGGACGACACCTGAGCTGACACTTCCTCTTCAAACTTCCACACCACACCAGCGGAAGGCGTTTGGCCCCTACGGATTTAATGTTCACCAGACCCGCTTACACGATGGTTATTCCGTGGAATCGGGTCTTGAACCTGAAGGTTTCCGGTTCCGAAGCCGAGTCCTTATCATCAGGCCACCTTTGCCCTAAAGACTCCGAAAATCTGAGCAATTGAGCAGCAGAAGCTTACTATCCGCAAAAACTGAGGTGAAACTAAACCCTGTAATCCCATCTAATTGGTAGAACGTTTGAAAAGCAAAACAAAAGAGTTCTGATTTTGTTGGAATAATAAATAGTATGCTGCAAATATCTGTGTGTTGATAAAAACGCTCTTTAAAATCACAAAACTTAAGAATAACATCTTTACATTTTAACGTTTTCCCCAACTAACAGGAAGACAGCATTAGAGACCCTTATGCCTTATAATGCATATACTTTTTCAACTTGAAAGAAACTCTCCTCCTAAACCTCGGGATCGAAAGGATTTTTCGCGAACTCGAAATTACAACATGAACAAGGAAAAAAAAAAAAAGGATGAATAAATTGAAATAGTCGCCTGTTTCACCTGAATTCGAATGAATATTAAACTATTTTTGATAACTTTTTCTTTCAAATATTAAAGAATTCGAATGAAGAAAATATATCGAATTCCAATTATATTCTATTATGCCCTACAAAGCTCTGACTTGGAACAGAACACAGGATGTACGACAGAATACAATTTCTTTAATTAAATTAATATCAATATATGTTTTCATATTTAGAATCTTCTCATTACACACATATACAGATATAAATAAATCAGTTTTTTTTTTTCCATCTTGCCAGTTTCTACGATTATAAATGCTTTCAAATATCGAAAAGAATAACTATTCGTCTAGAAGCATTTGAAACAGAAGAGGTTGTATACATTTGCGATAATTTCGTTAAATAAAACTTTTTTTTTCTATAGTCACACAAACATAAAAAAAAATAATTTTGTTAGCAACAATAACAAAAGAAAAAAAATCTTTCCTTTTGATGCACTCCTCCGTTTCCTATTTGAAGTATTTTTCAGCAATATTTTTAAGTAAATTTCAGGTGTATTAATTTTTAGTTTAATCGTAGAGGGAATCTGCCTTAAACGTTTTTAGATGTTCAGTGATTAAGCGACAATTTTAATAGAAAAAAAATAGATTTTTTAAAAATAATTTATTTACTTTTGAAACAATGTAATTAACTTTTTAAGAAGCACACTTTAAATTAGGAAAAGAGAAACATTAAAATTCGTAACCAAGATGAACTATATTTTTTAAAATATAATTCAAGTGACTTTTTTTTTCATATTTATATAGAATACAATGAATGAACATGGTATTTCATCCAACATATTATTACTACCTTTTCTTCCTCTCATAAATTACCAAACCGAGTAACCTTAATTTTTGTTCTTTTTGAACCAAAATTTGACGTCTTTTTAACGTTTCTTTATTTTTTTTTTCTTTGACATGTTCTAACTCGAGTTTGTTATTATATTTTCTTTCTAGGCTATTCCAATTCAGCTAATGTTTATGATCCATTTGGGAAAATTTTATAGTTATACGAAAAATATTCCTCTACCCTTTTCTTTAAACCGTTTTAGTAAATTATAAACAAATTTCTTCTCTGGGGATTCAGTAAGATATTTCGCTACTTATTTTATACATCGGTAGGACTGTTAGCTTTTGTTAAAATATTTAATTAATGTTATCTGAATTTAAACAGTTGTTCACAAACTGCTGGCATATAGTGCTTTTTCTTCAGACTATTCCAAGAGCCACATTTACATCGTAGCAAAAATTTATCTAATTTAGAGTCCAAATATTTAATAGAATTGAAATTGAAAGAATTTCGTGGCGATTCAAAGAAGGTAAGCTTCATCTACCAGAATTTTTATAATGTAAATTGCTTGCAATGAAATATATTTTAAACGTATCCTGTACAAACGCAATCACGCATTTTTTTTGAAATAGAGAAAGAATATTAGAAAAGTAACTGAAAATACTTTTTAAAAGTTTTATTAAGATTAGATTAAAAAATTGCCCATTTCAAGTCAAAAATATAATAAACAAAGTAATTATTTTATTAACTAAGTGCTAAATTTATTCATAATTCAAGACGACTCGAAAAATCCAAAAATATTCATGAATAGTATACATTAATACGCAGTGTAGTATTAAAACCCGAATTATATCATCTCTTCCCTCTCGGGTGCAACAGGCAATCGCCACCGATTTAAAAATCACTGCGTATCATCTTCCTAAAACGGATGTGATATAAGAATCAATAATAAATATGTAAAATCTTTAAATAGTTTTTTTTATGAATTTATTAAAAAAAAGAAAAAAAAAAAGCTTCTCAAAAATCTGGAGGTCAAAACAAAAATTGCAAAATTCTAAAGCGCTCACAGAAATACTCTATAAATATAACTAATGTTTTCTAATGCGTATATAATGAAAGTAGAATTGTTTTTGTAATGTTCATTAAAGCTTTATTTCGCTCTGTGTTTTATGCCTCACGCTTTTAGGAGTTTTGTTTTGATCTTTGGATTTTTGATGAAAAAATTCTTTTTAACACAGATAAAAACGTTTTACTAAAAAAATTATTATTTTCTATTTTTAATCTATATTTCTTATGAACATTTATTGTGGTTTTTAAAAAGTATGAAACCTCGAAACTTTAACGGGCAATCGAACATGCTGTTTCTACACAGTTGCGAAACATGAAAACCAGTGTACCAGATCGGTCGATTTTTTTAAAGTTTACATCCATATTCTATATTGCCAAAAAATTCCATCATGAAAAAAAGTTACCTTTTATTAATATTGCAGATTTAAAAAAAATTTCTATTCTTTGTAATAGTATATATGCATTTAATATTCTACAAGAATAGCTAATACAGTAATTTTGCATTTGTAATATACCCATTCCACGAACACTTTTTAATTTTTTGTATAGTATTAATTTCTTTAAATTTATTAAAAATATGAATGTCAAACAAAAACATGCTCAAAAAAAAAAAAAGGTTCCGTTTTTGTCTTCTCAATTAAGAAGCTATGTGAATAAAGAAACGCGCCAATCGAATTTCTTCTTTCAAACGCCTGAAAATCTGCAAAGACATTATAATGCCATAATGTAGGAAGTTAAATAACAAATGAAGAAATTATTTAAAGTTAATATCTATTTATATTTTATTTTTCCGATTTGTCGTACATTATATGAGAAACATCTAATCAAATTAATTGCCGAACACATTTTTCTTCTGAAAATATTACTAGGCAAGACATTATGTATACTAGGTGCCAATCAATCATATCTCACCATTTGAAGAAATGTTAGGGTGGCAAATAATAAATCCTAGGGCTCAACTGTACAAAGAAAGAAATTCCCATATTTCGCATCACCTTGGATCAACTGAAGAGTTGATAACCAAAATAAACCAACAATTAATTTTCATTAAAATAAGCTAGCATCATAATGAAATGGTAAGCATATTCTCTTTCAAAACCAAAATGAAAAGGCGGGATTTGATTGAAACCAGAATTCGTTCAAATGGTTCATTATCAAAATTTGCAAAATATGATATGTAAATTGTCGATTGGTCCATTGCGGTAGCCTCACATGTGAAAATAATTCTCAAAATGGGAATGCCATCATACATATGCATGACATATGTGTGATAGCATAATATAACCATTCATAATATTGCTGAGGAGTCATTTTGAAAAGTAGAGTGGAAAAGTAGAAAAAGTTTATTAGTAGTCAGTAAGAGCGACCGTTCAGTATATCTGATATGAATAAGATCATAAAGACTATTAAAAGATTGTTGATAATTTCAGAATTTTTGCATCAATGCAATTGCAAAATTTTTGCAATTTAGATTCATTTGACATCAGATGATTAGTTTCATTTTATTAATTACAAATTCTAATAAATATTTTTCTGACGATGAAATTCATCTACAGGATGCCACATATGCATTGATGGCCGTAATTTTGAGAAAATCTGCTGGAAATAGACTTTATACATGTGCTACCTGAAAATATTTTTAATGCATAAAACAGTTTTATACAAAACATTATAACACAAAAAAAATTCCATCGACTACAGATTTATTTTCAAACAAAAGAAGAATATCAGTTGTATCAAACGATTTCGAACCATAGTAGTTTTTCGTAAAAATTGAATTGTAACGAATTTTACAAACTATTAAAAGTTTTTTTTCCCCACAAGTTACAAATAATTTTTTAACATCATTCAAAATTTGATTAGACATTATAAGCAACAACTCCAAGATTAACAAATATAATAAAATTTAGCACATTTATTATACTTTAATGGGAATATTAATGCTCAGGATAAAATAATGAATAAAAATTTAACCATTTAAATGTCATGAAACTTTTATTAAAATCTTTTTGATACTTCAGCAAATCCATTGGCCTCAGTGACTTTTCTGTGTTGCTGATGCGGTAATTTGGCCTCCTCAGTGGCTTAAATGTATATCTACATCATATCATCTGCATAATTGCCAAATCTTAATCTGGCAACTCTAAAGATGTACCTTTTTAGATTAAGAAGGTAAAGAGAAAGTGAATTTACGTTTAAATTAAATGAGAATTTACGTTCAATTTAAATGAGAATGTGAGGAAAAGAAAACCTTTTTAACCATACAGACATAAAATATTGAAACGAGCAAAATATAGATACCCACCAACAGATTCACCTTAATTATGAAGGAAAAAGTACTTTTGGTGGAGAATCGAACTTCGGACCTGTTAACTTGTCGACTGAGCCACTGATAGTTGGAAATAATTACTCAGTGTGTCAAATTATCAGAGTTCTTTTGTTAAATCTCCAGAGAAAGGGAGAAGGCAGCGTCACCTGGTGGTACAACGGATAATTATATCCGTTACGGTTTTCAATAAATAAAAAAATATTTTAATTGCCACGTGATTTCACTGCTTCATAGTATTTGTGAACAAAATTTGATGAAAATATATTCTGTAATTTGGATTTCTATAAAATTTAAGCTATTTATGTGTTTCACTGGCATTTTAAACACATAAATAGCTTTTTTTTTATTTTAACCTCTTAACTGTGTATTCACCCGTGCATTAATTTTTCGGGCTAATAAACTCAAGCTATAAGTAAATCATATATAGAAGTTATAAAGAATATTAAAAAATTGCATGCTCTATAGGCACGTTTTCACAAGCAAGAAGAAGAAAATATCTAGTTAATAGTAAATTTTAAAAAGTTAAGGTGTTGAAGTGTAAAAAATTTCGTGTTTCTTTCTGGGCAAACTGTTGAACAAATTTCTTAGAAAGAACATGAACAAAGCATTTTTTTCCGAAATAAAGTTAAACATTTGATAAAGAAATTAGCCTTACATTAATTTTAAAAAATAGGTCCAGTGAAAATAAATTCAAAACCAGGCTTAGCAAGTGATTCGAATGGTCAAAAGACATTTAACTAAGCTTTGCGATGGATAGGACAATGTAAGAAATAAAATGCCCTTTGTAACATCACTTAACTCGGAAAAAATTATAAAGTGAAAATAAGTATGATTACTTACTTAGATTGAATTCTCTTTATATAAAACCTGAAATGTCTTTGCTTTGATTTATCCTTGAAATATTCCTTTTAGTCAACAAAAAAGACAGATAACGCATTCCAGGACGAGTCGATAGGTAAATAGTCGATTGTCCGAAAATAGGGAGGGGGAAATACCAAGGTATTCTCCCTCTCTCTAATCGTGTTGACCATTGCAATCACCAGCTCTTCGTGTTTGATAATACCGTTTAGTATGTTAACAGCCGATGACAAACCTTTGGATTTAGAAGAATGCTCACAACTATTTAATATTAGAGAATTTTCAGTCGCAGAAATAAAGATTAATTGTTCAGACAGGATTATACCCCAGGATTATTTTTTAAAAATGGTTCAATAAATTATACATGATAATAAGAAAAAAGGTTTAAATTATGTTAAAAATAAAAATTCCTCCTGTCGAGCTCTTTTAAAAAAACATGACAAATCTGGTTCCGACGTCAGATACCTGTATTAGTTTTAGATACCTGTATCGTACAAAAAGGGTGATAAAAAGTTGGCACCAATTCGCTAGACAACGCAAAAATTTACACTCATTAGCTAAAACATTTATTTCGTAGAAAATTAGAGAGAGATTTCGGAAAGAGAGACATGCCTAAATACAGAGTGCCAATACAATGCATGTGTTCATATTCAGTTGTTACAGAGTTCGACAGTGCATGTGTAATAAATTTTAAAACAAAAAAATTTACTATTAAGTATTTTTTCTTTCACTTTTAAACATTTTTATTAATGCAGTTCCTACTGTTATTTTATGTAACCCATGAATCCTTGTTTCTAATGCTAAACTTTTATACATCTAATAAAAAATAAGATGTGATGACGCATCTGTTAAGGTTCGTCAGAACTGATCGGTCAAACCCTATTAGACCAAATTAAGTGGTCCATTTTTTTCTTTAATTTTCATTAAAACTAAGAAAAATTTTGACTGTTTCGCACAATTTTTCATCAATAATTATTGTGTAGGTATATTATGGTAAAAAATGATATATATGTACATTTTTAAAGGATAAAAATATTAAATTATTTTACCAATAATTTATTTTGATGCTCTACAAGTTCTAGTCAAATTTTAGCCGACATTTAAAAGCAGCTATTATCTATAAGCTGAAAGGAGAAACATACAGATGGAAATACAAACGCATCCAGCTTTTCACGACGGCCAGTTCTCTCTAGGTAGGTAGTTTTTATCTGTAGTGTGTTCTGTTTTATCCTAGATTTAACAGTTTCCGTTTATTTACCGTTATTAAATTGTACGGAAAGTAGTGTTGTAAAAGTTTTTATAAGAATAATCTGGAATGATGCATTTCGCATTATTTCTCAGGAGAAAGGTTTTCGGTTTACGAAATGCTTTCAGAAATGAATCTTGTTCATTAAAACGATTTGACATCGCAACCGACAGAAACTGACAAAAGTACAGAGATGTTAAGAGGAAATTTCAAAATGACCGTAGGAGTTAGCGATGGGTCTTATATCAGTTCATTTCGCAGATTCGAACCCGAAATTCAAATGGCAACAAATGGAAAAATAAATTGCTTTAAAATTATTTTTAAAGTAGTAATTTGTAATATAAATTAACGTCTACATTTTATTAAATACATTTTCATAAACAAGAATTGTAAATTTATTTCAAAATTTAAAAGCTTTACTTGTCATGTTAATATGTTTTGATATTATAAGATTAGGGCAATATTTTATAGAAACTATTATTTTTATCAAAAACAATTCTTAACCTGTTAGCTGGGTATGACGAAATATTTCAATGCAAAACGAATTGAGTTAATTACCAGGTTAACAGGTTAAACCGATATTGTTTTCATTCTAAGATCAGAATTTCATTAGGAAGCAACTTGAACCGCATGAAGACGCTATATGGATGGATAAAAGAAAATGCAGTATTATTGGATTTTTCAGCCGATATAAGAAAATGAAGATAGATGTTCCTTATTAATATAGAAACTCAAAAAGAGGAAAAGTATATTTGCATTTAATTCGTTTTCATATAATTGGCATTCTGATAAAACTATTCTGAAGACCAGGAATTAATCTTCTTGCTACACATTTAGTAGTTCTACCTTAAGTTTGTTGAAACATTTAAAGATATATTTTTGAAATATTTAGAAATATTAACTCTTACAACAATAGCCTTTACTATCTAAAAAGAATACTCTGGATTTATTCCAATATTTTTTAAAGAGCGATTCAGATACATATATAAAAAAATAATCTATGATAATATTTCCCTTTAGAAATAGCTAGACTATATTTCATTTAAAACTGTTTGCTTGAAAAACCAATTTTTTTTTTCTTGACACTGAAAAATCAAATTCCACATCTCTCGTACAATTTAGAATTTCACTAGTTAAAACATATTGATTCATTCAATCAAAACTTTATTTAAAACTATTAAGATATGATATTTGAAGCGCTTTAGTTTTGAGTTCTTTGCTTAGTATTGCGTTTTTGAGCTAATTTTTCCTTTTAGATAGAATTATTCTTTAAATGAACCGTTTTTCTTTAGCGAAAACCAAGTTCAAAACAATCTTTACCTGGATTAATTACATCTTCTCAGAATCTTATAAAATCCGTCTCTTCAGAAGATCTTGAATCAACTTATGTTTCGAACCTAGAATTCTTAAGTTTACGAACCTTTGCTAATATTTTTTTTTCTCTCTTTCAGGATGAATTAGGATCTCAAAAGGAAAAAACTTTCGTTAAAAAGTCATTATACAATATTTTAATATTAAGCATGGTTTATTTTTAATGTATACTTAAAATCTGAAATACATTGGAAATAAGAATTGAAAATAAATTCTTCAAAATAGTATTGGAAACTGCAATATAATATAAAGATTAACTCAAGAACATAGAAAACTTGAAATTACTTCAGTCGAGTATTTAATCTCTTTTTGAAAAACAGTAGTATTAAAAAAATCTTACCAGCTGAAAAGAACTCATCCAGTATCCAATAATGTGTTTTCTTAAGATTTAAGCAGCGTTAACATATTTTGAGGGCACTGAAAAGAAAATATTGGCTCTTGTACCAATAAACACGACAAACTGAAAAAAAGATATTGATAAGTAATCGAAATTCGAAAACTTACTTTTTCAAATAAGATAAGGCACTTATGTCCAGTGAATTTCTGGTCAGACCTCAATGTAACTTCTGTATATATTCAATAAAAAACATGAAATAAAATTGCTCGATTAGGAAGAATTTAATATTTTTTCTCCAAAGATTTTTTTTTTAAATTCAGATCTTAAGTTACTCTATATAAAGTTTATTTAACGAGAATTTAGTACTCTAATAGTAGTCAATCGACGTTCGCAAAATTGGCTTCGCACTAGAGCAAACTTAAAGCCCTTTGTAACAAAAATGCGATTTTCTACCTAAAATTATGTTATTGGCGATAATTTGGCTACGCTTCTACTATAAAAACACAAAGATGTTACAATTAAGTATTTACAATGGCTTCCCAAATTGAGAATATCACATGGTTTGTTTTTCGAAAATCTAAAAATGTATTGTGCTACAGTTAATTAAGTGCCTAATTTTCGGGAATATTGCATTTTCCCACTGAGCTTGAATCGCAATAAAAAATTAAATTCGATTATTGCTCAGAACTTCCCACTTCTTTATCACTTTTTTAAATTTTCTATAATCCGGCCTTGATTTATATGTATGGCATGCTTCTAACGAAGATTAAATAATATTTGAACCTCATTTAAAACTTGGAGTGAAAAAAAAATAAAGTTAATGCATTCTTGATAAAATCGGGGTTCCTCTCAGAAGTCAGAGACCAACTAAAATGGAATGTGCATACTTAACATAACTTATTAGTCAATTTGAAATTGCACGTACTAAGGTAAAAATATAAGATAGGCTTTTATTCAGTTGAAATCTGAGATGAAATACAATCCGATAGATTAACATTTTAACTTAAGTTGGCGAAAAGTAACTACGTTTCTTTCTCTGTAAATGAACGATGAGTTTATTTATCATGGGAATGAAGAACTTTATTATTGCCCGGAATATCTCTGGATATTCTATTCAAATAATTGTAATATACATATTATATTATGATTATTGTACAATAATCTAATTATAGTATAGTATTACAGTGATCATAATATTCTGAACAATAATCATAAAGTATGATATTATAGAAAACCGCTTTCATTTATTTATTTATTATTATAGGAAGAACTGCTCATTCAAATGAATGATATAATCGGAATGCGATTTCAATAAAAATTGTTAATTTCAACACTTTTAAAAGAAAAATATTATTGGGATTAAATTTATTCGCCATTTTTCAAAGCTCGATCGATAAAGTGGTTGTAATAACCAATATTTCGTTTAGAGAATTAAATAACTTCGTGTTCTATTTCTTTCTGCAATTTTCATGATTCCACACTCTGAATTTTCATATTTTTAGAGGGGGGAAACTTTGCCTGCAATGCAGTGCATTTTCTAAAGAATGAAAAATTAAAAACAGAGGAAGAAAATAGACTTCATTTCTCATTTGAGCAATACTTTCCCATAATTCAAGGGGCAATCAATTAATTTGCCCATGCGTGCATTGAATTATTTTGGGTTTTTCTTTTTTTTTTCTAAAAAACTGAGTAATGAGTAATGTTATTAATGTTACTGAGTAATGTTATTAATAGGGTAACTTTCTTACTATCTGGTAAGATGATACGTATTGTTTGGGAAATGTGCAGGCGTTTCGGTTCAACCTAGAATCCATAAAACACGTGAGATAAGAGAAATTCGCGAATTATTTTTGCATCGAGCAATAACGTCCATGAGTTTATTTTAGACAATAAGTTTAAAATGAGGTAATTCGATGCGCGAGTGAAGCTCGGGTATCACAGTTAAGGGCTTAAGCTTAAAACTTCGATTAAATCATTTATGAAAAGTATAACTCGATACAAAAATTACATAGACTTCATAAATATCTCAAATGTTCTTTAGATCAGTGGCATAGCAATAGGCAGAAAGGAAGATTTGATAACTCTATGAAAATAAAATGCGTTTATGTGACTTTTCAAAACCAACTATGATTAGAAAGCAAGAGAATACTGTAATCCTGACTTCATTTAGATTTCCAAAGAAAACAGATGCGTTTGGGTATGAAAAAAAATTACAATAAGCCCTGAGTGCAACTTCTGTAGATTCTTAGTCGAATGGATACAAAGCAAAAACCACTCCTCCCCCCCCCAAAAAAAAGAAGTAATGTAATTAGATTGTTTAGAAAACTAAGCCGTGAAGGGGCTAAATTCCTGTTTATCATCCAACCATAAAGGAAAAGAAAATTCTGGAAATAATTCTTTATGCATTTTACTTACTCGTTTAGGAATTCATTCTTCCTAATCGAAGATGTGATGTTAAATTGACACGCCTTCGAATTGTACACACATATTATACTCAAAAACACCTGCTTTCTAGAGATTCAGTACTCACGTTTAAAACATAGAATGAAAATCAAAATATAAATCATGTTTTGACAAACTACCCTGATTTTAACTCTTCTCTCTTTTTTTTAAATTGCCTTTTTCGACTTGAGATCTGGGTGGGAGAGAGACCCCACCCGAAATTGTTCCTTTTCTTTAGAAATATTGGATTTTTTTTCACAGATTTAGATTTTAACTCATGTTTCCACTAATTTTTAATATATGACTGTCTTTTCAGCTTTGTAATAACGGTATTTGTTTTTCCTTTTGATATTTAGTAAAATTTTATTTTAATTTTTAATTTAATTTTTATTTAAATTTTTTCTTGCTTAAAATTTTCCGATTGATAGTAATTGATGTTATTTATTAAAATCATTTTATGTGGTTTTATATTTTAATCTTCTGTTTGGCGCGGCATAACCGACACCAGCTTTTGTGCCATAAAACACCAAATTCCTATTCCTTATATGAATTATACAAATAGAAAGTGTTATAATCTTCAAAGAAATTCTGTCTTGAAATTTTGATGATTCTTCACGTTTCAGATCTCCCTAACTCAGAAAAACACATTTGTGGAATTATGTCTATCTGTCTGTGAACATGATAATTCTAAAAAGTTTTGAGGTAGACAGATGGAACTTTGCATGTATCCAAATTTATAGATTTTTGTTCTATCAAATCTGTAGATTTTAATTCTACCAAATTTGTAGATTTCTGTTTAATCTTAAATGAAACCCATGCACAGAAAATTTGTCTGTATACAATTGAACACGATAACTACAAAAAGCAAAAAGCTAGAATAATTTAAATTTTATACACATTTTTAGTATTTAAAGTACATATTTGTATCAAATTTTGAACCAAATCCATAAGTTGACATCTCTCGGTCTGTACATTTACATGAATGGGAATGCGGTAACTCATAAACACACAGGTAAATGAGAGTTGATGGAAAAATAAGCATCAAAATGTATCCTTGGTTTTATTTACTATACTATGAAGTGCAAAACGCTCATATTCGGTGCTCTGATAATAAAAATCTGCATACTCGTGGCCACAAACTTGCTCAACCTTACAATTTTTATGCGGCAAGGAAGGGGTTAGTAACTTTACTAAGCAGTATGCCAGAAGATTCAGAAACGCTACTCTGATTGGTTTTTCAAATGATTAGTAAGTAATTCCTATTAAAATATAAGATTGACTAGTCTAAAATTTTATGCTTTTGAATAATTTTCATTTTAAACTGTTACTTTGCACTGATAAACAGGGTTATTCTACCATGACGAATATAGATGAATCAGCCAAAAGTGAAAATAATAATTCCAATTATAAAATATAGTATTTATATTTTTATACTTCTTATATTCTTTCTTCAAAACTTGTTAAAAATTGGTCATTTCATCGCCTTGGGATTTTTTATTCATTCATCTAATATATTTTATTTATTTATTTTTGATTTTGTTTAATAATCTCGCGCCTGAATTCTAGAGTATTGCGCATTGAAATTCAGAAAATCTAAACTCTATTGACAAGGATTCCTAAGCAAAGTTTTTACTTCAAAATCGGATGTCAGTCTGTTCAAGGGCAGTTTTATCTCAAATTCTCCAGTAGTACTTCTCTATTCCATTTTAAATTTACTGCGAGTCAATTGTTCTCATGTTTGCGTGATCAAGAAACTTGGAAACAACGGTCTTCAACTTACCAGATGTCTTCTGAATATTTTCGTAAGTAGAAATAGTCAAATCAAATCTTACTTTGAATACTCCCGAAATTATTTGAAACTGAAAAAGTTGTATGAATCTGGATCGGATTATGATGTCTCTTTATTTTTAGTATTAGTCTTTAAGTCCATACTTTATTATTTTCAAGGTCGGCGTTGATATTTCCATCAATTTAACACGACCTTTATAAGTAATGTCCTCCAAAATCTTCATATTTCAGTACTAAAGTAAAAACTAACATGTTACTGATCTTGGATACTCCGTGAATCTAGTTAATTGCAATTTGTCTCAATCGAGTGCCATATTTCATAGGTTAATTTGACTATGTCAGAAAGAAAAATAAATAAATCATTGTCTCGAATATGTGTGAGCTAATTTAGTCAGTTATCGTCCAGTTTACAGGAAGCATATTTCTGGAAAGATATCTTAATTTTGAGCGATAGTAAAAGCATACGCTATCCATGCTGGCATTCCGTTGCCAAATGTCCTTTCAAGCAGTGACGTAGTGAAAGTAGATGACACCGAGAGCATATGATTTTTCTCCCAAGTTGTCATCATTGATTTAGCAAGATAAATCTGATCCAATGTTTGATATAATTTATTTTGTCCCCTCATCATATTTTATTTTAAAAACTAGCATGATTGTCGTAATGTTTTGTCTCTAAGTCGCTCCCTAAGACTGATACCCGAGAAATGAATATCCCTCACTCCTCTCATTCGCTACGCCACTTTCATCAAGGAAGGTATATTTAATTCAAGACGGATTTAAAATACTCCAGGCTCCATACACCACAGATCTTGGTAGAAAGCAGGTCTTGAACATGCTAGTCGATTTTTTCCATAGAGCTGATATATAAATGGAAGAAGCTAGTTGCTTGGTTCTAGTCTAAACAAGTATACACAACATCAGTCTTGTGACTTGTGAGAAATCTGGCCTTTTTTTTGGCGCCATATCGCAAATCTTGGCATACACAAAAACTGCTCCGATACATTTTGCTTCCCGGCATTGGGTCCGGTCGATTTTCATTTCCGTTTAACATTTCCTAAATAATTATATATAATTTGAAAACTAAGCAAACCGGTTTCGAAAATAATGTTTTCTTTTTTACAGCAGTAGCCGAGTTTATTGATTTAAATTATGTTTACTTTGTTTTCTTGCATTAATTGAAAGTAAGTATTTTTTTTTCTTTAAGTAAGCATTTCATTTCTTTTTTTTTTTTACCAAAAAACATCTTTTAATTTTACATTGCATGTTTTATCATTATCTCATACAGATAAAAAAAAAAACTTTTTATAATAAAAGCAGATTATAAAAGTAGCCCAAGTCTTTTTTTTTTTTCTTGAATATTCTGAATAATATTTGTTTTTGCATAAAAAAATGAAAAAGATATTAATTAAAACTGTTAAATTATTTTGAAATAGTTTAGAAGGAAAAAGAAGATAAAAAAAAAACACTAGCCCGGAATCGAACCCCGGTATTCTAAATGCTATGCTAGTGCCTTAACCGCTACACTACTCGAGCGTTCGTTCAGGTAACACATTATTAGTATATAAGCTAATTTGAAAGTTTTAAGGTTGACTATTGAGTCTTAATGTTTTCATTAATAAACATACTAAATGTATACTCTCATTATGCAAAATCTCATTCCGAACTCAGTTTTAAACCTCCTGCCTTCTCCTTCTTAATATCTTGTTATATTTAAAACTTCTCCTTGTTAGTTTTAAATATTTCGCTTCTGGTTTATAGTGTTGGCGGTAACTTTGCTTCTAACTACCGCAGAAACAAAATTAAATCATTTTTGGAATCTTAAATGTGTTGATTTAATACAAAATAAAAAGGAAATTCGAAGTTTTTACGAAAACGGGGATTTTAACATTCAGACAGAATTTTTATCTGTAAAGATGGCATTTCTTTCTTTAATAATTTATCTTTAGAATATCCTCTACTTTCTTTTTAGATCTTAATTAAAATTTATAAAAACATGCAATTATTGCTAGCACATTTATGAAATTTTACTATATAACTTTTTCAATAAAACATACGTTTTAGTTTCACTATTTCATTCACAATAATGATTTAATATCTTTCATGGTATAATACGATTCGAATATTTATGGTAAAAAATAAACAATATGTTGGAAATAATAAGGAACTTTATTTGCACTAAAATAAATACACAATTATTAATCGGTCAATAATGTTTATGTAAGCACTTGTATTGGCGAGAAAAAATCACGCCAAGCACTTGCAACACATTCGAGATTAAAATAAAGCAAGTAACAAAATATAATGCAATTGCATAAGTTTAAATGAAGCTTAATAACAAATTAAATAAATTTAATACAATAACTAAACCAAAATATGAAATATTATTCAGTTTTAACACCAAAATCACTGAGTGATGGAGGTCACGAAATTTTAAATTGACTTAAAATGAATATAAACAGAATATGTTTATTGTACATACCTGTGAAATGATACAGGACTATCCTTAGAAGCTTTTTCTTTGCATCCAATTGCACAGCAATAGATAACCATGGCTTAAATAAGTTTTAAAATCCAACAGTTAAAAGCGAGAAAAAATCTGCCATTGAAATATAATGGGGAACGGAGAATGCGGTTACAGTGAACACAAATTCTGTAAACAGGTCGCGTGATTTTATCTTGTCCCACACCAAAGTAGGGTTGCATTCCCTCTATCAGTATCTCAGCTCTATGATTTTTTCCTATTAATAATGAAACAAAATGAAATACTTAAATAATAATAAAAAAAACCTTCAAAAAGAGGAAGAATTTAAATTTGCAATTATTTTGATATTTTCTCTTTAGACTGATTCCCCAAAATTAGTCATACTTGGATGACTATATTATATGACTTGCAAAAACGTAAAGGTGAATTTCTCAGAAGTTAACTTTTTAAAAAATTGAAGCTATTCTTTATATATGAACTGTTCACTTTTAAGTAAGACTCGAGACAAATAATTGACTGATCTAATTAATCTGGAACATCTGATTGTTCTGTATGGGTCAATCATTTAAAGTCAGGAAATTTATTTTATTCAATTCAGTGCTTAGCTGTTTCCGGTTTCGTTGCGACAATGAGAAACATAAATGGATGATCGTTAGGGATTTGTTGAAATTTTCTTTCCTTAGATATAATTTAAAGCTACTGAAAGACAGAAAGATAAGGGAAAGAAAACACAACTAAATATTCTGCTTCGAACATACCATTCATCAGTTCTAATACTGGCATAATTTTAAGAATACGAATTTTATGACTACTCTCAAAATTGTAAAATCGGTTTTTTTTGTCCACAGCAGCAATAACATACTCTTTAACTCAGTATCACTTCCTCCATAACAATATGATTAATAAAAATTATTTATAACAAACCCCTAACAGACAAATATTTTTACTTTCTCATATACGTAGTATAGAGAAAGTATAGTATATACCTCTCTGAGTTCGAAAAACACATTTTTGGAAAATGTCTGTCTGTCTACCTGTGACAAAGATAACTCAAAAACGCTTTGATCTAGACGGATGAAATTTGGTGTATGGTCTTTATATCAAATTTTCAGATTTCTATCAACCTTGCCAACATAAGAAATTTCAACGACGTTGATGGATATTTTGAATGCCGGATAATACTACGAAAATATCGTAACAATGTTATTAGACATTTTGTGCTAATAGGGTAAGCATATGATTTTAATTTCTACAGGATATGTTCATCAAAAACATACTCTCATTTACGAAAGAATAATTCAAATAGCGTGGAATGGTAGGATACCTTTTAACACAAAATGTAACAATGAATAACAATATTCTTTATGATATTTTCACGATATTTTATGGCATTCATAATTTTATATATATAGAAATATAGTACAGTACCCTTATGCTATAGTGATGAACAAACCCAGATTGTTAAATAGGCAAGGTAGGTAACTGCTTACGGGACCCATAACTTTGGAGGGCCCTAGCCTCAGGGTTCAGCCGAATGGACCAATTACTCCCATCTGGCCCCCGCGCCTGATGATCTTCGCGCTAGAGTCCAGTATACTCTTGGCTCAGCTGCAAGGACTATTTAGGGTGAGGCAGGCAAGACACGTGTCCTGAATTTTTTTTTTTCTAATTACCTTAAAGAATTTAGAATCTTAAAAAAATGGCTCCAACTAATTCTAAAGAAAATAAAGCATATTACTTTTTTACAGTCTAATCTTGAGTCCTGATTAGATTACCGTTCTAAATATAATTTTTTATTCAAATTTATTTTCGCACAGTTAATAGAAGAAGCCAAACTTTTGTACAGGCAGATTATATTAAAAATAAAACAATAAAGAAATCTGCCCTAATTTAAAAAAAAATAATTAAAAGATGTCGTGGAAAGTTTTATATAAACTCGAAGCCTCGAGACTTTTCAAAATATTTTCAGAATAATGGCCGTGCATTCAAGCTTATTAAAATTAAAATCGTGTCGATCAAATTTTGCAGCATTATTCAAACAACATTATTAATCAACTATCTTTTGTAACTTTTAAATTATGTTACTTTGTGGTTCTAAAAAAAAGAATGTTGTTTTATAATTTAAAAATAACATGTTAGATTCTATAATAAACATCGGACATGTTTTATTTTAAAAAGTTTGGATATTTTTTACAATTATTTTTGTATAAAATTACTTTCACATTTTGATTTTGCATTTTTTATACGCGATATACTGAAATCAAATATCTTGAAAATGATCCTCAGTTTAATATCCTATTACCTTAGTTTATTGAAATTGGCTATTTAAATTTGCTTACGTAGAGAATAAATTCAACTAATAAAAATGTATGACTTTGAAAATTGAGTTGGGAGAAAAGGACACCTAGAGGGCATAATCCGGCACTGTATATGAACATCAAGATTTAGCAATGAGTTATAATTATGATAATCATGGGTTAATTAAGAATGAAAATATTCAATCTGTTGATGTTTGGTTCTAATTTCAAGAAAGGATGTTTTTAAGAAATTCTAAATTTCTAAATTAAAAAAAAAGTTTGAAGATTTTTTTTTTTATTATTATCATTCACAGTTTTTTCAAAATGATTGAAGCCATTAATTAGCGTTTGAAGTTTGTCTCCAGCACGGAAAGATTAGACTGATACAACATTACTTTAACAAGTATTCTCAAATCATATTTCAATATTCTACGATTTGAAGATACTTTTTAATTATCAACTTTAATTTTTCTTTTTATGTAATTTTGGATGATTATTTAAAGTATTAATTTTTTACTGAACGAAATCGACTTGTTATCTCTATAACCTTAGACTTTTTTTTTTCCTTTTTGAAGATTTTTAAGAGAATATTATAGCAGTTTAAGAAACTAATAGAAAAAAAAAGAGCTGATAATCAAAATGACGAAGAATTTGAAGATTGTTCTCAATTGTTAAAACAAAATTGAACCTGGCGCTCTACACAATAGCCAAAGAGATTTAAAAATTGTTTAAATCGGAGGATTATTATATTGTAGTTGATTGCAAACAAATAAAGAAACTGGACCATTTGATAAATATCCCAAATTACAAATTTAAATTTTGAAAAATATTTTCAAAGCATCTTCAAAACATACAAATTTGTAAAAAGAGCTTCAAATGCTCTGTAAAATCCTCAAATAAAGAACTATGCATGTGAAGACAAAGCCTATACAGGAAACTGAATTAGTACGCCGGAAGTTCGATTATTTTTTAAAAAATAATCTAAACAGAAAACATTCGTACATGCTTGTGATAAAATTCAAAGAACCCAAATCCATTCATTTTTATCATGTTCAAACAATTGAAAAGTAACAAATAAAGCTTCGATTCCATGTAATCCATGCATCCGATTTTGTAACCACAAAATCAAAATCTATTTTCATCAATTTTTTTTCTTTCTTACGATATTATTTATTACGCTTTCACATCATTCAAACACAGAAAAATTCCTGACTTTAATCTCATCGATATTAAAAAGCAAAATCATAGTTCACTTTTCGCTTTTTTTAATCTATAATTTATCATTCATGCGATGGCATGTATCAGCTGTAACAAATAATCTGTTATTTGCGCATGCTTTTTCTATGTGATTTGTTGTGTGGTTGATCGCTGGAAGGATTTGTTTACAATGGTAAGCTACGGAAGAATTTATGTTCGTCGACTTAATTCTTGAGTATTTATGAAGTAATTGTTATTTTTCAATTTTGTTTGTAGCATAAACTCAAATATTCTCAAAAGGAAAAAGTGAAGCAATTTATCACCTTCACTCAGACTGGTGAAAAAACAGCTATTTACTGCCTCTCTCAGCACGATTGGAAACTTGACGTAGCCTCTGATAATTATTTCCAAAATCCAGAACTTTATTTTCGAGAACAGAAACCATCTGTTGACAGAAAGAAATTAGAAAACTTATATTCCAGATATAGAGGTATGTAAATGTTATTGCAAATTTGGAAATCCAGGAAAATTTATGCTCAATATTTGATCCACCAATGAATTTTGTTTTAAGTATTAATATTCTTTATACGCATATATTGTTACTATTTTTATTTGAAAATATTCACTTTTCTATTTGAATTAGATTAGAAGTGATGATTTTTCCTGTTTTCATGTAGAACCAAAATTTACTCTGTAAAATTATTTTTCTTGTATATGAAAGAAGTTTAAATTTAAAATGTACAATTACTGTTCTATTGCATGCAATTCCAAAAATGAAATTTGTCATTTTCTTTAGTTTTAACTGAGTTAGTTTGATACTGCATTTAAGCATGATTTGATGATTCGTAGGATTATTCAACCAAATAATGTATTTAATTAGACAAAATACATACATTGATGTAGGTAGAGATTGAAAGATAGAAAGTATAATTGATAATGAAAAGTCTGAAGACTATGGTTTATTCTGTTGCTGCAATTAACTGGTAGTAATGTAATGAATATTCATCAAAGTATCTGTAAAAAGCAAAAGGTTTTTTCTTTTATAACTGATAATAACAAGATATAAGTAGAACTATATCTTAAAGTTAAATCTGCCTTTAAAAATTCAGGATTCAATCAAATTTCAGTTTGTTGTTAAGATCCAATGAACTTTCAAAATTTTTAATTTGAAACTTATTATGATTTTGTTTATTTAATAAGTCTATTTTCATGTTGTCACAGCTTTATAAAATTAACAAAAGAATGTTTGTTAATACGAAATGTTTAAAAAAGCTGTTGCTTTGAAAACTCATTTTTAAATTATTAAAATATAGATTGATTTATCTTAAATTTCTTTGCATATAATTAAAATTTAATGTTGCAAGTCATTTTTGGAGTAAGTAAATACTGCTGTTATAGTTTATGCTTTATGAATCATGTCAGAGTTTTTTTCTTCACATTTTTATCATTTCAGAGTTGTAAATTGTTTTCAAACTATAGTTTGTAGGAATTTTAATTTCTGACAAATTCTTTAATGTAATTACCAGATAGATGCAGATGTACTAAAATGAAATATCATGCTCACCAACAAAATGCCTTTACCATGTGTGTTTGCTATCTATCTATATCTATATATGTTTTTCTAAGCAAGATATTTATTTTTATATTCAAAAAGTGATAAGCAAGTAAGACTCATTGTATGTAAATTTCTCTTTATGCTGCAAATATATTGAAAGCAGTTACAATCCAACTGTTTTTATGTCAATCAATTTTCATTACATATTTTCTAAATCAAAGAAGTCCCAAACATATTTTCTGCTTTAAATAGCAAAATAGAAAAGTAATATGTGCTTATTTATAGATAATCTCTTTTTAAAGATGATTATAAATTTTTGATTGAATTCATTTCATAAACTCTGGATGCATGCCAAATGTACTATATCAGTTTAATATTAGAATCATCTGTGCATTTAACAGGAAGAAAAAATAACACATCTTAGCTCAGTATGAAGCAATGCATAATTAGATGTTTAATATATTACACAGATAATTCTGTCATTGTGTTACAGGATTGCCATGCTTCTGGGACAACCTGGAAAATCGGGAAAACACAGGGAATTTAAAAATCAACTAAGAAAACAGGGGAAATGCAGGGAAATTTAAAAGTGTTCATAAAAAAAGGGAATTTTAAGTTTCGTAGTTATTTTTTTCCCCATTTAAAAAATGCTAGTATCTAAGGATTGAAAGAATTAAAGGTCATAGTCATTGCTTCCAAAAATGAAACAATACGATTTACAATTATGTTATGCAGAAACTCGCATCTTTTCTACTCCCCTCCCCCTTTTTTTTCTGCAGAGATCAGTCCAGTTTTGATTTCTGAGACAGATGTTCTTTTTCCATGAGATTCCCAAATTGCAAAAAAGGAGCAAGTGCAAGATTTCTGTAACTGTGTGAAAGATTAGAATGCATTTCTCTGGCTTGAAGAGCAACAATCTGCAGCCATATCGTGGTGGTATTTAGTCATTCGCATGTGAGTTTATTGAATAGTTTGTTTATCATTTGAGAAATTATGAGAAAATTTTTTAAAATAATGAGCTGTTCAAAATCCGTAGTTAATACTAAATGAACGGATAAAAAAATCAATTCTGATTTTGTTGAAAGAGATCAAGAAGTTCCGCAATATCTGTTTGTTGCATACTGCTCGCTTTGTAAGAAAATAATAAGCCTAAGTAATATGAGAATACAGACACTTATTAGTCATGCCAAAAATGGAAAACAAAATTGTGTTTCGGTTAAAAAAGTCATTATTAATATTAGACTTTGTATAGAAAAGGAAGGAAGAAGAAGTGGAAACTACAAAAACACCAAATTTATGGTCTGAATATGAACCGATTTCGATAGTTCAAGAACAATAATTTAAAGCTGAATTTTTATGGGCATTAAAACTTGTTGCGTCACATTTGTACTATAATGCATTCAATGATATATCAGAAGTATTTTCACATATGTTCACTGAAAGTGAAATAGCTCAAAAACGTACATTAAGCCTTCCAAAACTGTTGTACCTTATTTGTTAAGGATTAGCTCCATGAAACTGATAAATGAAAAATTTGCAGAAATTGATGCCCAAATATATGAATTTACAAAAATAAATATATAAAAAATAATTTTGCTTTGTGATATTTTTTTGTTAATTAATCATTAAATGATTTGTATCATAATAAAAATGTTATATATTTTATTTCATCCGAGTCGAGTAGCATGAGAGGTAATATATCCTTTCCTCCTTAATATATAAATTTTGTCTTGTTAAATTCTACATAATAAATAAAGAGATTGTTTTTTTATATGTTTAATTATGTTTTAAACAATTAATTGTTTATATGCATTGTATTTATAATATTTTATGCATTGCTTCTTGATAATTGAAGTGATGAAACTTTATTCTAAAAATATTGATTTTCCAAGTTATAAACACAAAATGAATTTTTTTCCCTCATTAAAAAAAAAAAGTCATGAAATATTATGCTTCCTTGCCTCTAGAGAGTAATATATGATATACTGAAAGAAAAAAAAATGATCTGCAAAATGCTATTTCTTCAGTTGTTGAATTTTGAACTTTTACTGTTAAAATTTTTATCAAGTGATATCGTAGAAAAATAAATATCCATTATAATTCCCTAGCACTATTAATCATTTAACAGTCAGTTCACCTAGTAGCGGAGGTGTTTTCCCCACTAATCAAATCCACTTCAAGATCCATGTAACTTTCTTATTTTGTCTTGTTTGGATACTCTCAAGAAAAGTGTAAACATTACTTTCTTGCTTTGAATTTTGCAGTCAAAAACAGCAAAGACACCTTTTTTAACCTTTGGTCTCCCTCTATTAAAGACTTGTTAGATAGTTGAGATTGCCAGTGCTTAGCTGTTTGGTAAATATACTCACAGATGGTAGGGAAGAACTAATTTGCACTGATCATTGAATTTCTTATCATGGAAATGATTAAAGCAGAGAAATTTTTATATTGCTCTTAAAAACTTATGGGGAAAATTTTTAAAAAAAATTATTAATATAGTGTGCAAGTGTTTATTACTGCTTTCCTTCAGAAACCAAGCAAAGTGTTTTTGAAGATCTTGTTATTGAAATATGCCATTAAGTAACCTTTAAAAAAGATGATTGTCTTGAATGGAATAACTAAAAATATAAGTTAATTCTTTTATGCAGAAATAAAATAAATAAATACTTTCTATCAAAGTTCATTTATAACATAATTACTTGAGAACTTCTTATTAAACAAAACTGAAATATTCATCTAAATATAAATTAAACTCGTTATAGCTATATACGTATGCTCCACTCTCTTCTTAGCTGAATTCAACCAAATTTTGTATACTTTTTAATTAAGACAAGAGAAAAACAGTACTGTCAACTTTTTAAAGTACAGATATCAATAAAATATTGAATTAATTAGAAATGAACCAAAATTTTGTCTTAAATCCACAATAACTTCAGAGATAATTATTTCAGCAATAATACCTTTATTCCATCTTAAAATTCAACCTTTGTAGTGATATCAATTTTATTTATGTACAGTTTTTCCTTCAATTGTTATGTTATTTAACTTTTTAAAAAAATTAATGCAAATGATTTTGAAATAAGGAAATGTGCAGATACTTCTTTGTTAGGCTAAGGTAAGACTTTGAATTACTCTACTACTATTTTTTTCTTAATTTCTCTTTTATTTTGTACCTATCTTTTAATAATCTTTTTATTGATTTTAAAGTAGAGATTGAATAATGCTGGAAAGCAAACATAAATCAATCAATCAAAGGCAAAAAAAATAAAAAATAATAATAAGCTTTTACTAGAAACTGAAACTATGTTCAATGTAGCAGTGGCATCACACTATATGAAAATAACCTAAATTTAACATCTTTTCCCCTGTAACCTCAGAAAGTTATCCCAGAAAAAAAATATTTTTACATTATCTTAAAATTAAAAATTTTACTGTTTCAGCAATACTACTTTTTTCAGTGCAATTTTTCCTTCAATTGTTATTAATTTTTTTTTAAAATTTAATGCAGAAGGTTTTAAAATAAGAAAATATATAAGTACTCCTTTGCTAGGCAAAGTTAACACATAGAATTACTCTACCACTATTTTCCTATATATTTTTTATTTTAGTACATATTTTTTGGCAGTGTACTTATTGGCTTTAAAGTAGTAATTTGAAAATACCTAAGCCCACTGCTCAAATCCAAATGAAGGCTAGAAAAGCAAAGCTTTCACAAGCAAATGAAATATTTTTATTTTTTGAGGAATACATTAGCAAAAAAGAAACACCTAAGAATAGGTGATTAACAATTCATATAAAGAATAATTATTGATTTGGTTTATTTTTGAGCTTTTTAATGAAAATTTACTATTTTATTAACTGTTTCAAGATGTCATTCAAACTTTTTTTATACTTCAGCATCTGTGAATAAAATTTGCAGTAATAATGTTAAAAAATATTAATATGCTGAGAGTATTTACAAATTTTCAAAAAATGATTTTAGTGCTGTTTAATTAATGCTTAAAAAGACTATTTATGATGAAAGAGCTTTTCATAAAATTTCCTGGGGCATTGATTTCCATTCTTCGACTACTTTCCAGAGTGCATTGATTGTGATGAATTTGCAATTAGGAGGGAAAAAATTCTTCTCGACACAAACCACAAGCACATTTCTTAGGCAATATTCCATAGATGGAATGTCATGGAACTTTTCAGAAATAGGCTGAAAAAGGAATGCATATAATACCTATATCAATCTTCCTTTTGCCAAGGAATGTGGTGGTGCTTTTCAAACTATGGCTTTTAACTTTGTCTTGATGAAGTCCCACTTTTGAAAGTCTCTGGAATAAAGATTTAAAAAAAATATATAAATATTAAACTTTCCCTTGACACTGCATTGAGTAAATTTTAACATCCCCTCCCACTTTCATCTTATTTTTAATTTCACATTGTAAGAGAACCTTCAACAATCATACGCCCCCCCCCCCCCCCCCACTGATTTTTTTTTACATTAACAGAACGAGGTTTGTATAATTGTTTTCTCTTCATTTTTAATAGTAAATAGACCTATATTTTTTATGTTATTTAGGTGAACCTTTGATTCATCAAGGGCCACAATTCATTTCCATTTATTTCCTGTTAAATAGTTTTCAATGCAGGGCTGCCACAGGTCTTAAATATCAAAATGCTTTTGGGGGCCTCCTAAAAAGATCATAATTTGTAGTTTCAAGGCCTGAAAAGTGACCCTATTCTATTTTTTAATACCTGAATTTTTCCTTAACTTGAACTTCTGGTACAAAAATTTATGAATGTGAAAATTGATTTACCTATGGTGCAAAATTGAAAATTTTCCTGTGGATTGTAATCTTCATAAAATATGCGACGATTTCTGAATAAGCAGAAAATAAATCTGGCGATAAAATTAGTGGCAGGAGAGGTACTATTCGTTGCATTCTGGGATGGATACCTGGACTTTATGAAGAAGGCTTTGGCTTTGAAAGTATTAGCAAGTTTTGGAAATCATTTTTAGTGTTCATAAATTATCAAAATTTAATCGTGAAGACAACTTAATTCTTCCCCCCCCTTTTTTTTAAGCTAAATCTTGGATTCACTAGAGATAAGATTTTACGGCATTTAATATTTCTAATAAAGATGTTTTTGATTTAAAATTGCAGTGACAAACATTTATTTTGAGGTACAAACTGAAAAATGCGTTATCTCATTTTAATGAAAATACAGTGTATAAAAGAAAATGATTGTGATTGTATATAATTGAGTTTTATTCTTTTCTAAGTAAAGTAGTAATATCAAATTCTTCAAAATTTTTGAGATGTGATCCATTAGAAGCAGTAAATATTACCAGTTTTTTGTATGGGCATTTAGGAGGATTTTAACAATTTGTGGAAAATAACCTATTCATTTTTCATGGTTTATCATGACAAGCTGATAAAGAAGAATTTTTCTTGTAATAAAACAATCAAAATTAAAACCTCAAAGAATAATCTCTTTATAGAACAACAAAATATAAATGATGATTTGAAATATTCATGGAGAAATTAAGATTGTTCATAGCAGGGGCAAAACAAATATATATATATATTCAAAGTAATTATATATATATATATATATATATATATATATAATTACTTTGAAAATCAAAGAAAAAAATTCAATATGCATAGACAAAAAGTAAATGCTTTTTTGATGATTTAAATGAATTAAAAAAAAAAGATGCTTATGATGTCAGTTAAAGAACCAGTTAAGTTACAGTTCTGAAAAATTTGCAGAGAAAGTTAAATTGACAAATGATGTAAAATAGTTATATTAAATTAATTTTATATTAATTAATAATTAAATCAAACAACTTCTGCTCAGCAAAAGAAAAGGGGGAGAGAAAAAAAAAACCACATTAAGAAAATATAGAGGAAAAGTTAAATACAATTATTGAATGAAAAGTGAATTAAAAGAACATTATTTTTTTATCTCTTGTAATGATGTTTTTTGTAAATGGTGTATTTCTGTATATTCAAACAAAAAGTTTCCTAACTATTGAAAAAATGCTGTCATTTCTTATACTCTTAATGTTGCTATGAACAGTACAATTGTGATGAAAACATGAATGTTTATTCATTTAAAACATTATTCATAATCAATAAATTTTCAAAATGTGAATATTTTTTCTTTATAGTTATTTATGAAGGCAAACTTTAAATGTTAATGTAATCTGGATGGAATTTTCGTGTATTATTATTTTTGCGATAAACTTTTTTTGTTAATAGCACGTGAAATCATTATATTCCTGATTGCCTTAAAAATAGTGAGAGTAGTCTTCAAAAACTATTAAGAAAGCCTT
Organism: Argiope aurantia; assembly: GCA_026543865.1. Taxonomy (NCBI): domain Eukaryota; kingdom Metazoa; phylum Arthropoda; class Arachnida; order Araneae; family Araneidae; genus Argiope; species Argiope aurantia. The sequence goes on along the minus strand of JAPMOR010115007.1, from coordinate 80,816 downwards.
AAATTTTCATGCAGGGAAAGGGTGGTAACCCTGTACAAACTGTTATGCATGAGTTTCATACATCAACAAAATCTGGTAGACATTATATTTTTAAAAACTTTTAAGATTATTATTTTATTAATTAACTATAAAGATTTATTATTTTATTTATTGTTGCTATAGCTGTGTTTAAATATTTTGCAATTGATTTTTGCATTGCTGAATTTTTTTTCTTGTTACCAGCAGTTTCACTTTAGAAATATTTGAAACAATATGTATCTTTTTAGGAATTCTTTTGGAGTTTTCTTTCCATGTAGAAGTAATGATACAAGTTTTTCCCATTCTGATTAATGAATTTGCGTATTTTCCCCTTAGAAACTTTATTATTATATATTTCACAGTGTGTTTGAATTATGGAATTGGAAAAATTTCTCTTCAGAAAATTCAAAAGCATATCTTTCAATCCACAGTTTGCTTACATGCAGCATTTTAAATGAAGATTTTAATGTAGCAGACGATATTTCTTAGTTCAGACAATTAGTTGTTGTCAGAAATTTTAATACACTTGCACTTTTTAAAATTCTTTATTGAAATCATTCTAAAAGTGTATAAATATCCTCTGTATTATAGAGAAATTCAATGATCAGTGTTTTTAAAAACCTGTCTGGTTTAAATGATATACTAAATTTAATTGAAATAAATGTTTTGGAAATAAAAGGATTTTGTTTATTATAATATTTCCTTAAAAAATAATTTTTCAATTAAAAATATGCATGAAAGTAAGGATTTTAATCCTGAGCAATGCTGTTAAATGTGTATTGTTCAATTTACATATTGACATAAGGAAGTTGGAATTTTCTGTATTTATAAACTTCTTCTCAAGTACTGAACCATGTCATGAAAAAAAATAAAATGTTTCAATAATTAAAAAAATAAGTTTTTTTTTTCTTCCAAGGTTGACATATATTAAAATATTAATATGTTTCAAAATTAAATTTTAAGTTTAAGCTGAAGTGTGCTATTTATTTTTTATTGATCTGATGATTATTTTTTATTAATTTATAAACGAAAAGCTTAGAAAATCTATATTAGTTTAGCATATTATGTCATAGATATCAAGGCCTGATAATAGACATATGATACCTGATTCTAGGTTCTTTTAGATATATTTTGCAGTACTTCGTTTATTTAGCTCAGGAAATGGATCTATGTTAATTTATTTGCAATGATCTTGCTAACAAAGCATTAATTTTTCATCTCTGTTGTACATTTTTTTTCTATAATAAGTATTTGAGGAAATTATTTGTGCAAAGAAGTCTGTTTTTACATCTGTTTTCTATGAAACAGTATTCACATTTCCTTCTATTTTCTTAGTACTTGTGAAGGAAAAAGTGTATTAAATACATATTTATTTATCCAAAAACACAATACAAAGCAATAAAAAAAGGAGACATAGAAAGTTATTTTCTGCCCTTATGGGCCGTTAGATTAATTTTAATACATATCATAAAAACAGCATAATATAGATTCTTTAAATTAATTTGTCAATGATTTTTTTAAAAAAATGTCTGTTCTAGCATATTAAAATAAAGCATGCATTTCTTCCGAATTTCATGTAATAAATTTCCCTTGTACACATTAAAGAAGAAGGAAAAAAAAAAAGAAGAAAAAAAAGGTGATAAAGTGTTAGCAAAAATTTTATTTATATCTTGATGTAAACATTTTTATGTTTTTAGCAGGCATATTTTTTTTTAATTTATAGATGCAAAAAAATTGAGAAATCTGTATGGGGCAATTGAGCTTAGGACTGCCAAATTTGGCATGTAGCAATGTCTTTGGAAATGGGCACTCACTAAGAAAAATGCTTTTTTAAAATTGTTTATATTTTTTAATTGGTTAAGATTACTTAGAATTTTTATTGGTTATTTTGATTGATAGAATAGAATTTACTGATCACTTTAAAATTTAAAAGATAGCTTTCTAGTGATACTTATCTTGTTTTCAGGAAATTTTTCTTTAGTTTAATAAATTGCTCAAAATTAATTTTAAATGTAATTCATAACAGTAATTTTTTTCTGTTATAATGAAATTGAAAGATATTTGATAAACAAATATCTTGTTTTATCAAATGATTTTCTCTCTTGTTAACATTAAGGTAAAAAATTAGCTTCATTTCTTCATGATGCAAAACTTGTAAAGTATTTTGTACTGCAAGTTGCTTCAAAATATTTTACAGAATCTAACTTAAATTTAAAAAAATTAAGCTAGTTGCGGTACATAATTTCATAATCTGGATGTATATGCAGGATTTGATATGTATTATTTCAATGATATGAATTTATGATCATAGCTATTTTTTTTCATTTGCTCAATATTAAAAGAAATTGCTTATCATTTAATTGCTAGAACAAAACTGTTTATTTTTACAAATGTTATTTCTGCTTCAAAGTATTGTATCGAATGATTATTTTAACTGTCATTTTGTTTAAAGTAATTAAAAATAGGAATTTTATCAATTATATAATTTTATATATAAATTCATTCATATTACTTATCATATTTAAAATATTTTTAGGATATATTAAAATTTCTGAATATGCCAAGAGAAACATTTTCCATTTCGTGCAACGTGTATAGGCTTATTAGGAAAACCAAGTGTTCATTGACAGTCATAGCGAAAATCTGTAGAAATATATTTGTTGGAAAATAACTGCTTGTAAACATACTAACAAGCATTTGTGATAACATGTACAATGGAATGCTGAATACCCATACCGAGCAGGTGGGGGGGCTGCTATATGGATGCACAACACGTGGTTCATGCTGGTGAACAACAATGCTGCAAATGGCTTTCTTTGACAGAAGATATTTAATTGATACCTTTATTGAAGACTACGAAGAAAAAAAGAAGAGTAGTAAGAGTGCATTGCATATGTGTTATCCCAATTGGACATTATATAAACATTGAAATAAATTTCTCAATGTGATTTTAAGTACTTGTTTAAACCTCAAAACCACGAATGTACCTACATTTTGAGTGTAAAGATTTGCTAAAATTTCAAATGCAAATAAATGAGGGTTAAGTTTAGACATGTAAAAACAGAAAAAGTTTCAGATCATTTAAATAAAATGTGACTGGCTTAAAGCATTTTATTCCAGATGCAGTTTCTGAAAAATTGTTCTGAGAAAATTAGGGTAAGATATCAAATTCAAAATTATTATTAAAAACACTTTGTTTCATAATGATAGTCTAAAATATACAAGTCAAAAGGTAGGAAAATTTGAAATATTAGCAATATAAAAGTTAATTATAGCTATATTAATAATTAGCAGTAGTAGAAAAAAGGGATTTTTTTAAATTTGTAATTAAAATATTTATTAAAACTCATTCAAAATTTTGTCCAGTATATAATTAATCACCCACAAAATTTTAATTATTTGAATAAAATATAACTGAAGTAAACCATATCTAGAGCTAGGCAAAGTATCCTAAAATGAATACTTTACCTGTTTCCAGAGAGGATACTTCTTAATTTGGAAATGAATAAAAACTGGTACAAATAATGTATAAAAATTTTAAATGCAAATTATTAAAATAAATTTTGAAATTTGCCAAATTGTTGCAGTGAGTACTGGTTATTAATTAGCTGCATTAATTTTGGCCCATATTCTATTTTTGTCTTATTTCATTGAAAAATATGTCAGTCGTATTTCTGAAACCATATCATTTGGAACATTCGATTTGTACATCTTACACTTCATGCAAATGATAAATGAATGCACTTTTCTATTAACTCTGATATTTACGATTTTATCCAAATTAGTGTAATGATAGATTGTGTTGAAGTTTTCAAGAAATGTATATTTTTTTAATCAAAAAATTATCCGAAATGAATAAAGGTAAAATGTCAGAAATTTTACTAAAACAATCAAAATTATAGGCCAACAGTACTATTTCTATAATTTTTTTTCTTTTTTTTCTTAATTTAATGATTAAAAAATTAGATGAGTTAGGCATTTAAATTTGAAGTGAACAAAGAAAAGAGCCATGGGCCCAGGATAATGTTAATATAAATTCATATCCCTCCTTAAAGTTGAAATTTTCAGAAAATTTAGTAAATTCCATAATAATTTTGGATTCAAAGTTGAAATATCCTCACTGTCCTCAATTATAGGGTATTAATTATATATAATTGCATTTAATGCATGTGTGCCTTTAATTTTTAATATCTGTGTTTATTTATTCATTTATTGTTTTCAATATATTTGTTTTTATTTGTACTTAAAGATCCTCACGAACCTGATAAAATATCTGTGGATGGCGTCATGAAATTTCTTGAGGATCTGAACTTGTCTCCTGACAGCAGACTTGTATTACTTCTAGCTTGGAAGTTCAAAGCTGCTACTCAGTGTGAATTCAGTAAAGAAGAGTTTATATCTGGAATGACAGAATTAGGGTAAATGCACAGATTTGTATTGTTTGGCTTTTATCTTTTCAAGGTCCCTGCTCTTTTGGGGAGGTTAAAATTTTGTTTGGCTTTTATCTTTTCAAGGTTCCTGTTCTTTTGGGGAGGTTAAAATTTTATTTCAATTTCCCCCCTTGTAGTTGAAGAATTTTATTTGCTTTTTGTGAAATAAATCATATATTGTTGTAAATACTAAGTTCAACTTTGCATCTAAAAACCTAATTGGTTATATCTAATACTTCCAAGGATCAAAATAAGGGGTTATGAATATTTTTGACTGGATGAATAAGAGGCATTTCATTATTGACTTATTTTTGTATTACAAGAATAATTTCTCCTGGTTTATAATAATGCCATTTTGAGCATTTTGCTTTTCATTTTGAAAGTTTTACTACTTTTCATTTTATTTTAAATATGTAAATGCATCAAAATATTTTAACATACTAATCAATTATGTTTCCAGTCATCAGTTTAAAAATACTGAAACAAGAATATAAGGCTTCTTATTGAAGTCCATTCCTTATTTGAGCAAAATATAACGTATTGTTACCCTAGAAGTGTCTTGGACATTACTGCTAAAATATATTATCACCTTAATCAAAGGATCTGTTCTTGTATAAGATATTCAGAGCACCAATCTGTTCTTGCACAAACTCTTCAAAGACATTTTGAAGTCTTGAATTAAAATGATATCAAACCTCTTTCATAAATTGTTGATATTGTTTAATCTAATAAGTAACCTGTCAGAAGCTATAACCTTTCCTATTTGAAAGATTTTAGTTACAGTAAATTTCATTTCTATTTGCTCCTAGCTTGCAGTTTCCTAATAAGTCCTTATATAATGATATTTTAAAATTAATTTAAACTTGCTTAATTTCCTAATTTTTTAACTTAATTTAACCCATATTAACTTCATTCTAAAATGTTCTCTTATTTCCTGATCCAATTCCACCTTTTATAAAAATTTAATTAATCCAATGGAAGCTCTAAAATTGCTGACATCGACACGTTCCCACAGTCGGAGTGAAGGAATAAAAAATTGTCAAGCTAAAAGATTCTTATAATTCCCTCACCAAAATTGACATGTGTAAAGAAATCCCTATCAAAATCTCACAGTATGTAATCACATGGATAAATCTTCCATTAGCTTTTCCTCATTTTCGCTTTTGTGTCATTCTGTGTGGATGTGCTCTTCGCTTCTGCTTGTGCATAAATCATACCTCCTGGGATGGAATAAAACTTAAGTTAAAAATCCAGAGTGTCTTCTCTGCCTTTGGCCACGAAACTGCCTTCAAAAAATTATGCTTCTATATATATATATATATATATATATATAATAATTATTGAGGGAAGAACTACATTCCTGTCATTATCTCTTCACTCTGTGTTGTTTAATGTTTATCAATAAAGTAGCAAGGAGCAACTAACTCTTTTTAATTTATGAATTCAAAGTTAATGTTTATAACCTACTATTCTTGTTCAGAAATATCTGCAAAATGTTTAAGTTGTTAATATCTTAATTGTAACAGCTAATTGCCTTTTATGGTGATTAATTCATCTTGTCTACTGTATGAGAAAAATTATTGGTTTCATTTAAAGGAAGAAACGAATCTGTAAGCCAGTGTGAGGGCAATATTACTACATCATTAGAATGTAACTTGAAAAAAAAAATCATTGAAAAAAAAATTCAGCAAATGCTGGAAACAGAATATTTATTTATTTTCTATTAGGAAGAGAGTTTTGGAATGTTTTAATATATTTAAATGAAAATAGTTAATCCATTTGCAATTTTCTTTTTACTTCAGCAAATTATTTTATTGTTTAAAGTGCTTTGGGGCATCTTGGATAAATGTATGAAATCCTGTGCTCATGATCCATTAAGAAACTAATAGAATTTGTGGGCTAAAATAATGAGAGCATCAAGAAGAGGAAGATACTTCAATTTTATTAAGAAAGTCTTAGTGTTTTGTGTCAACTTGTTTGATAATTATATAATTTATATATAATTTTTGTTGTTAAGTTACTCTAATGAGTTTGAAAAACAAAAACAGTGTGAAGAATATCATTTACTCTAAATTAAATTTTTTAAATGTGTTTTCCCTTTACACTACATAATTAAATTATGGATTATTTTTTTATGCCTGCTTAATGTTTCCAAACTAAATATTGATAATAAAAAATGTCAGTCAGTTTTTTGCATCTTCCATCATACTGTGTTATTTTTGAATATTAAATTTCACAATTTTGAAATTTTGGCATTATGAGTGTATGTATCATTATATATTGATTTATTTTAAAATATATATTAAATTTTTTAAGGTATGTGCATTTAGAAATTTAATTATCACTCATGTGTATCTAAGCATTATGCCATTAAAAAATATATTGCTTTTAAATCCAAAAGTTTTTCGTGTAGCATCTTCTTCAAACCTTCTTGATCTTTATTTCACATTTTCTATTATTTAAATTAGTATTAGAATGCATTGTATATAGCTTATTTTATAAAGATATGTTTTGTAAGTTTAATTTAAATGATTAGAAAAATCTGTTCATTCATAGAAACAATTATTTTCAGGATTTTTTAACATATTGTTTATACACTGGCAAACTATTAGTAAATTGCAAATACATGATGAAAAGATAGCTCAAAGCTCAGATTGCTCTTCAAGGCAGGCTGTTGAACCTAGCAGTACGAAAGTTAGCCCATAGTTATTTCTTGGGTGGTAGATGCTCGTTAAGACATGTTTTTTCAAAATATCAATTAAGTCTGTGATTATAAAGTATTTTGACATTTTCTCTCAATAACTTTAAAGTATATTTTTGCATAAATATTAGTTTTAAATCATTTTGAGATAAAAGAAAAAACTTATCAGTGATATTAGTTTTATTTTATTTAAATCATATTTCCCAATAATACTTTTCATTGTTTCAGTTACTGAATGTATACTCATGTTTATTGTTTTGATATTAATTGCATTTTTTGTGTGCATGTTATCACTATTATATAATTAAGTTTTCAAAATATAGTGAAAATAGATTAATCAAAACTAAAAGGTGTTGCTTTGACTTAGGCTTAAATGCTTTGGATTGCAACTCCTTTAAATCCCCCGCCCCCAGGATCAATTTAAAGTTTTCTATAATTTTCATTTAAATCCTTTTTTAAAAGATTTTTATTTTTGAAGGATTCCTTAAATTACCAAATTCAAACAAAATATATTTGTTATCATATATAATTATTTCATAATTTGATGAAATTTTCTTTCTAGGTGTGATTCAATAGACAAACTAAAATATAAACTTCCTTCCCTTGAAAATGAGTTGAAAGATTGTGCAAAGTTTAAAGACTTCTATAATTTTACATTTAATTATGCCAAAAATCCTGGACAGAAAGGCTTAGGTAAGAACTTCAGATTTTATTTGGAAGAATGATTTTGAAATATATTTCATGATGAATTATAATTATAGGCCTGTAGTTTAATCAGGGAGAGAGGGGAGACATGCAACATATACACAATCTCAGAAAAGGCTAGATTGAATAAAACAAAATATGATTTAATTTATATATAGATGTTTTTCCCTATCTTAATATAACATTTTGGCTATTTTGTTTGAATTAAGGATTTTCTTGAATTCAATGCAGGTGCCGTTTTATTCGCTTTTAATGTATCAAATATAAAATAGAAATATTGTAACTGTAATTTGAAAGAAGAAGTAGTAGAAGTAACTGTAATTTGCTACTTTTGATTATAGAATTAGGATTTAAGATGGCTCATCGTCATCTGTCATTTATTGTTTAAGATTTGTCAGAACTTGTGTCAATTTTTCCACAAGGTCCGAGTGAGGTCAGTTACAGCTATGTTGGATGAAGTTTACTTCAATAATCGTACTCTTATCCCCCTTCCCTTCCAAATGAATAGTGAGGTGAGTCCTTTAACTATTTCATTAAAATCGGCATTGGATTCTCTTTAGAGTAGTTTTTCTTCCTGAATTTTTTAGATATAGAATTTGTTAGAATTCTACTCTTATGAAATTTCCTCTCGTCATGGATACAGGCTTGGGCTGCTTAGTAGACATCTGTTGATGGGAAGAAGGTCTTTAGTTTGATTCTTGACTGCACATGGCCAATGGTCTTGGTACTGCTGCTACTACATCATATCACATAGACTAAAGAATTGCTGAATTTCTGTAAAAGAGCAACTGTATTTGTTAGGATTGTTGAAAAGATATTTTATTTTAAAGGTAGAATTATGTCATCTGAAATGTGGCAAAGTGAAATTTGTTTAGTTGTCATTTTTGTTTTTATATTATTTTATGATTCAATTGTCAGAATTTGTATCTGGATAACTTCTGTTTTGCATTGTCTTGTTCATGTTCTTATTTCCTGATCGTATCCTAAATCAAGAAATTCTTTGGAGAGTTTAGAAAACTTATTTCTTCATTTGAATGTGGGTAATTTTTTTTGTATAAGTCTATCAATGAGCTTTATAAGTGATCTGACTCTTTTTCTCTCACCTTTTTTATTTTATTTGTATTAAGATGCATGATTCATATTTTAAAAAATAGTTTGAATAAGCGCTGGCCTTTATAAGGCCAAGGCATTAACTACTGCTAAGGCCGTACCCCAAATTGTTGGTTTCCTTCTATGTCTCTCATTCTTTTGAGTCACTATGTCTCACTAATGAGTGAATCATTTTAAGATGATATAGGATACAAGAAAGAAGCTGTCCGATGTGATGTTTCCCTAATATTATAGAAACCTAAAGATGAAACAGAATTTTAATGGTCTAACCTACCTGATGGCCCTTTTTGAAAAGATAATAAGCAATCTTTCTTTCTTTTGTCTGACATCGATTACTTGAAATGTTATGGCTAAAGTTAAACTAAATAAAAATTCATTATTCTACTCCAAAGAGCTTGCTTATGTTTACTTTGTTGGTTGTTTTTCCAAGAACATAGAAATCTCTGTAGAATTATGGAAGCATATTTCAGAATGTAAAACAATTCATGGAGGATCCAGAATCCATGCTTGTGTTTGTATTGATTAAGAAAATTGGCACATGCTTGATGATACATGAAACAATTTAAAAAAGAAAAAGAAACAATAAAAGCTTCTGGAACAAAATCGTTGTGAGACCCTGAAGTGTAACCCTAATTCTTGCATATCGCTTTTCTTAGGATGAATTAAATTCTTGAACTCAGCAGTCAGAGGAATTTCCTGCCAATCATTGAGGTCTTATCAGCATATGATCCAGTATTATACAAATCAATGTTCAGATGATACAATAAAATGCTTAAATCCAAAATGCATGTATCAATTTTTTAGTATCTGAAATTAAAAATAACATCACTCAAGAATTTCAAAATGCCTTTTTTTAAAAATTAATTTTAGATTAATAATAATAATAAAAATAAAAAGACAGTTTGAAATTTTCAATAATCTGAAGTTTTTAATTCTATAAATTTCATTCAACTTTAGATTTCTGTGTCTAAACTTGAATGATTTTATAAATCTATAAAACCAGTTAACGGCAAAGTAGAAAAACTTTCTGCATTAAAAATTTGTGAAGTTTTTATATGAGGAAAATAAAATATAAAATTTCGAAATGTTTTGAATAAGAAATTTGTGAAATCACTACTTGCAAATCATATTCTTAAATCAATAAAAATCCACATATACAAGAATTTATCCCTCATCAATTATGGATGTTTCCAAATTGCTTGTTTTATAAATTTTTCCATTCAAGAATTTTTCTATCTTTTAAAATATATAAACAGGGTTTCCAGTCTTATGTTTGCCTAATTGCTAATTTCTAAACCGTTTGATATATATATATTTTATATATATATCAAACGGTTTAGAAAATATATATATATATATATAATTTCAATTGGAAAAATGTTTTAAATAGCATGATTAATTATAATTTATGCATAAGTCGATAGATATTTTTCAAAAAGCTGCCAGATCTGAATTTTTGTCTGGTCTCCCAGTCCTATCAGAGGTTTTGATAAAATATTTGTGACATTGTAATATTTTAAGCAAACAAACAGAAATAAACCATTCTTTTGCACTAAAACTGATCGCCATATGAAACGATGACAATCACTATTTTAGATGAATTTGGCTCATGAATTCGAAGCAGAGAGAAATAGAGCCCGTTACTTTTTCATATTGTTCCTTAAAATAAATGTGTTTAGGTTTAAATGAAACAGTTATAACTCGATCAATTTTAGTCACAAAATGACGGGATTTTTTTAATCACATATTTTAAAGTGTCAGCGATTTTCTTACTAAGTATGAATAATAGGACCAAGGCACCGTATAAAAAAAAATTCATAACTTTTTAAAAAATGTATGTATTGATTAAGTGTATTTTTGCCATTTAAAGCCTGTATTGATTAAATGCATGTATTGATTAAAGCCATTTCAAGCATTTTTCCAATCGGACTGTATGACTATCTCTAAGAGTTTAGAAATTAGTTAATGGGCCGCAGTTAATGCGGACGCTCCGTATACACATATACACACTATATGTCTCAAGTCAAGATGTCACTAAGGACACACTTTTAGAAAGGGTGAGGTACATTTGGACGACTAGGAATCGCACAGCAATTCTGGGTGGGAAATGCATCTCGTTCACATGAACAGCTGTGTACAATATTTTTACTTATTTTTCGTTATTCGGAATAGCGTGCAATAACGTGAGGATATAATAGCAATATTGTAGGGCGTTTTATATTAATAGGTTATAGATTACTGGAATGAAGAAGAATGGTTGGGAATCCTGTGTATGTGCAACCACGTCTGGTAAGCGTATCCGATCCTACTTTAAAATGCGATTCCGAATCTTCTTGGAGATCCTACCTTTTCTAAAAGTTTGGTGTTGAGACACCCTTTGTATATATATATACCGAAAATTTTTGGTAATTATGTGTACATTTGCTAATGTTCCCTGATAAAAGTTTTTGTATTGTGAGCAATATATGTACAGAGGAAATTTTTATTTATTCCTGCAGTATTAGTTCCTTAGTTCTTGCAATATTCCTTTTCTAACAAGGAATGAAACAGAATTTAAAATGTAAAAAAGTTTTCATTTCTCCTTAGATTTGGATATGGCTATTGCTTATTGGAATATTGTCCTCCCTGGTAAATTCAAGTTTTTGGATTTATGGTGTCAGTTTCTTAAAGTAAGTATTCTTAATAATTTGGTTGATGTTTATGATTGTAAACTTTACTTTTCATAATTATAAAACACTTTGATTATTCGTTATATTGAAATATAAATTTTGACTTGCGCAATTAGCTATTCCAAGCACATTTGCTAATATGTATCTTTTTTTTTTTACTGTAGTGTCGACTTCATTATTAATATATTTATTAATATGTATACATAGTATAGAATAAATTGTTTTTTTATGTATTATTTTAAGTATTGTGCATGTTCCATCATGTATTACTTTTTCACTTTAAATTTAAGTTGATTTTTTGATGGGTCATTTTCTATTTCATTAAGAAAAAGTTCTGTTGAGAAGAGACACTTCCTGTGGTGGAAGTATCTATGTAAAATCTTTGAATTTTACTGTTTTAAGCCTCTTAATATAAACTATTTAGCAATAAGTGTAGTTTTTCTGTTTATAGTTTTTCCTTTGATCTGTAGAATTTGAGTCTGGTACAGATTGTGTGTTATTTTATCAATTGTGGTCATTTGTTTAAAGTACAAAGAATCTTTATTTTAGAACTAGCCGCCTTTGGTGACTAGCCGGTTCGCCAATCTTAAAACTCGTTAAAATTTTAATAATTAAATATTTTATGTGACTCCTATTTTAATAGCTTCTTCATCAAAATATTTTAAAACTTCACTCATTACATTAAAAAGGCCTTCAACTGTAACATAATATTGTCTCTCTAATTTTCTGTCAGCTCACGTAGAATTTATGCTTTAAATTAAAGTGGAAATGATTAAACTGCAATTAATACAAGAACATTTTTTACTGAAACAAAGCAATTTTTTAATAATATGATTACTGAAAACAGAGTCACTGAGCATTTAATCCTTATGGGCACTGAAGAATATCTTTCTTAATTTATGCAATATCTCAAGAATTTTTCAACAAAATCTTCTCAGATTCATCATAAGCAGATCGATTATTTAACAATGTTTAATTTTAAATGCATCAAGTACTAAGGAAAAAAAAAAAAAAAAAAACAGAATCGTTTAAAATAATCGGTCGAAAACAGGTTAAAAAAAACTACTTAAAAAACGATGTACTTAAAACTTAATTATATGCAAAAAATATATAACTAACATAAATCTATTTAGTTACAAAAGCACACAACTAACCTAAAAATAATTTAAATCCAGTCCGCATCCGTTGAAAATAGTTGGCAACAATAAGAACACAATGTGCATGCATAAATTGTCAACGCCTATTATGGTAATGCAAATGCATGAATTTTGTACGCCAGTTGGGGTATGCAAATTAGAAAATTTTAAATTCTTTATTCTGTTTTATTTTAATTTAAAAGTATTTCAGAATGAATCCGAAAAATGGATTAGTTAATACTGTTTAATTTTAACTACATCAAACATTAAGAAAATAAACAGAATCGTTTGAAATAATCATTCGAAAGCATGTTAAGCCCAACCTCTTTAGAGTGAAAAAAAAAAAAAAAAACTGCAGCCTTACACATTTGGCTGTAGGGAAATGAAAAGAATTTTTGGCGGGAATGTTATTTTTTAATTAATAATTAAAATTTTAACTAAAAATTTTAAAAAAGGGACCCTAGGTGCACATTCCCGACTTCTAAGGTATACATGTACCAAATTTGGTAGCTGTATGTCAAACGGTCTGGCCTGTAGAGCACCAACACACACACATTCAGCTTTATTATAAGTATAGATGTGTAAACATTATGATTCTGTGAAGGACTTTATAATACTTTTATTTTTAAAAAAGGGCATATGCTTGTCAACAAATAATGATTTTTGGTCTATTATATATTTGTTAATATTTGTTTATGTGATTTTATTATTTGTAATTTTTGTTTATATTTAATTATTTTATTTGTATTTTTTATTCTTTGTATACTTATTCATATAGTAAAAATTAATAGTGAACATAGATGGCGCAGTATGCTCTAAACCATATGTATGCTTGGAATGTGAAGGAAGCGCACTTAAGCTTTTTTATTGTAAACACTTCAACCTGAGAGTTGGGAGTGAAACTGGTGCAAGCAGGCACCGCTCGTTTTGTTAGCGTCAAAAAGAATTATTCGTTCGCTCTTTGTTAGCGGCAATTTCTACTTTTAAATGTATATATGATGTGTTTTCTTATATATGTGTGATCATCGTCCATGTGTGTTATATGTGTGTGTGTGTGCGAAAATAAATAAGAAAAAGACAAGAAAGCATCTTTTCTTGGATTAAACACACACACCCAGCTACAATGTTCATTAATAAATATGTGTTCGCTTTTGTTTAAATTAAGATAGAAAGAGAGAAAAAATAGTACTTGCTTCATCAACATTACATTTAACATTACTATTTTTGCTGCTATTTTATACTTTCTGAAAATATGAGAAGTGACTTGAGATAAATGTTTTCCCTTTATGTTAAATATACATTTAAAAATACTGACAAATTCGTAGTTTCAACTTTGTGCTTGTTTTTCCAATGAAAAATTGTGCTACTTATCATATACTATTAGTAAAAAAAAAAAAAACAACTGTGGTTCGGGAAAACTCTTGAGACATTCTGGAACACATTAAAGTTGTATTTAATCAGCTTAAAAGTTTTCCCTAACTTTGTAAAAAAGGTTTACTAAATTAAAGAAATATAAGCATTCATTGGAAATGAAATCTTTGAATACAAGTTGTTTGTATGTTATATATTTTTTTAATGTTGTATTTCTGTTTTTGAATAGATATGGGGGTTTCTTTTCTTGGATTAGATGTTCTCTGTATTTAACCTCTTTTATTTATCATGGTTTTCCAATAAAATTAAAGATTTATTTTAGCAAATCCTGTTCAATTTACTATCATAGTGTCTACAATTTGCTTATGTTTATGTAACTTTTCGATACTTTTTACTCATGTCATTTAGAGGATGTGAATAAATAGTAGGATAAAAATAATTTCTTCACGAAATACGAAAGAAATTATTATTATCCTACTCTAACTCTTACCTTTTTTAATACTTCTTTACCTTTTGATATCGTCACTAGAATAATTGCTTTTATTCATAAATGGCATAATGATCTAGATGCAAGTGAATAATTATTCATTAATTGATCTGAATAAAATGATCAAATCATCCTAAAGAAGTTAGGTAATCAGTCTGAATAACTTAAATGTATTAAACTTGAAATATTTCTAAATTATGCCTGCAATATTTAATTTTCTTTACTAACAAATAATTTGAGCTGGAAAGGATTAAACAGTATAATAAATTAGTAGCAAGCCAAGAATGTTTTTGATGAAATGATTGATAATTTGCAATATAAATAATTAATTCAATCCTCTTAATATTTAATTTTAATTAGTTTTGTATATATGAATAGATCAAAGTGATATTTTTACCAATTATTTTATGGCCAGGAAAAGCGACTTTTAAATAGAGTAATTTAATGTGCAAGAGTACTTTCAATTCCTATAGAAGCAAAATGTCTTCAGAATAGTATTTCCTCCCTATTATATTTTTATGTTCAAAAATTGGGGATTGTGGAATTACTCAAAGTTATGAATCAAATGATAAACTATTTGTGTTTCATTGATTATGTGTGTATGTGTGTGCATTTCTTAATTTTAATTTATAATTAATTTCCTTACTTTTATCTGAAATTAACCTATGTTATTTTATTCTAAATTTTTTTTCTTATTTGCTGATCCAAATCCCACAATTTTTTTCTTTAATTTCTTCTGATTTGTATTCATTCCAAAATTGTTGAGTTTGGAATGACATTCAAGCGAAAGGAGAAAAGTCCCTAACATCTATGTATTCCGTTCAAGAATACCTAAGATTTCCTTTTCTAAGTTGATACATATCAAAGAAATCCATATCAGAATCTCGTTAGTAAAATCTCTGAAGGGAAAAATTTCTGTCACTTTTCGTTTGTGTTCTGCTACGAACGAAAGCGTTCTGACTTCGTCCCCGTGTACAATAAATTAAAATTTATTCCTAAAATGTCATCTTTTCGGCTATTCATCTGCCAAAATTAAGTTATATATATACTTTTAGTTACTTTATACAACTTTTATATTACTTTTTAGGATGTTATGAATTCTTATACGTTATTTTATTTAGGAAAATCATAAGCGATCTATACCCAAAGACACGTGGAATCTTCTTTTAGATTTCTGCAACATTATTTCAGATGATATGGGCAATTATGATGAAGAAGGTATGCAGTGTAAAACTATTTGTATGTTCTAAAATTATTCATATATTCATTACATGGCTTTGGATTTGTAATTTTTTTATGTCTACTTTTTTTAATTAGTGTGCTGAAAGACTTCATATTTATAATTCTGATGCACTGTTGCCGCTGCTTAAAGATCTTTTTTTCTGGAATATACCATGGTAAAATCAAAAGGCAATGTTACTGCAAATGATGAAAAGTGGTTATTTAATTTTTTAAACAAAATTGATTTTTTGAATAACAAATTGAACCTTTCCATAGATGAACTTATCGTATATTCCATTTATTTCTTAAATGTAGCTTTTTTTTTATATTGAGATGTTTGTAACGTAATATGTTATACATACTAATTCTGAAAACGTCCATTTATGTTAAAGTTTCTCTTTGACTGGCAAAGTGAGTACTTTTCTGAATATAGATAGAAGTTTTTGATTACATAATTGAATGTCAACTTGGTAACCGAATACATATTTTTAAGAATTTACTTAATTGTATTTTGTGATGCCATCCAAAGAAAGTGCAATATGCGAAGATCGATACTTATGAATCCTTATTTACATTCTATATTCGCATAAATATTCTGTTAAATCGTTATGTTTTTAAAGGTTAAAATGCATAATTTTCTTTCACGAATGTAAATGGCAAAAATAACAATATTTGCAAAATTGAGAGCAGTATACTGTAGATATGCTAAAACAATGTGACCACAGCATTTATGTTTTATATTGTTTGCTTATTAAATACTGTGTATGAGGTATTTATTAAACTTTTCAAATAAGAGTCTGACATGAGCATGCATTTATTTGTAATAAAGTAAGCTCTGTTTGATATTTAAATCTTGGCAGGACTAAATGGCATTATATGTTTGTAGTGGAATTCTACGGTGGTTTGATACCTGTAGCCTGGTTTGAAATATTTCTGTCTTCTAATTTGTATTTATATATATATATATATATATATTCTTGTGAAATGCCAGAAGGTATTAAAATGGTAAATAATAGAAGTTGCAATTATTTTTGAATGATGTAAGAAACTTTTTAAAGCTGAAGTTGTAGATTCTAAAATAATCATTTTTCTTAAGTAAGCCTGTTCTTAATAAGCTTATTATTTCTTGAATAAACTTATGGAAGAGAAATATTTTTATTTTACTTCTGAACCAAGATATTGTTAAGTTGCGAATTTCTTCTGACCTGTTTATTTGGTCATACCCATGCTTATACATGTCTGTGGTTAGTGACTGGCATCCTATGTTATTGTGGTGCAGAAATTTGGAGAAGGAATTCCAAAATACATAGCTCTATAATTCTCAATTTATGATGGAAATGTGTGTCTATGGATGGAGGTGTGTTATTATGTTGTTTCCAAACATAATTAATCCAACAAAGCAGGCATGTAAAACTTTTTGTGGAATTAATTTGTAAAACTCTGCATAAAAGTTTTAAATTTTTGAATCATATTATATTTTAAAAGTAACTCTATTTTTCATATAACTTTTTGTTATTAAAGGTATATGCTTTCAATAAGTATAAATTACAATAAAAATTACTTCACTTTACATTTTTAATATGCATGCAATTTTTGCCTCAATATCAGTGTATGCCATTTTTTAATGAATTTTATCTGTATAGTTATTTTTTGTTAAATGACTTTTTATAAAATTATATTTGCACTTTTAATCGCAACATTCCAAATTATTATACTGATTAGTTACACTATAAGCTGCACAACCAAATATAAGGAACTTAAATTACCATAAGTTAATATAAACTTTAGAAGTCTTATTTTAAAAAAAACACTCAGTATCTTTTTATATATAAAATTATGAATAATTTTTATTTTATTTTATTAAATTTTATGAATTATGTGTTTAATGTATAATATATTTGTAGGTGCTTGGCCTGTACTAATAGATGATTTTGTTGAATGGGCTAAACCAATTCTAAAAGCTGGTCGTAGTACACAAGTATGATATTTGTAACATACAATCTAGTGCTGAATCCTTTGAAATTGTAAACTGAGCTATTATCATACATGTGACAAAAATGTCATCCTTTTTTTTCTGTTTGAAGCAAATGTACATACAATTAGACATTGTAAATAATACATCATGTACATTCATAATAGAACATGAGTTTTCTCTCATTTTGAAATTTTTTAGTTAGATTTAAAATATATAAATTAAAGTGTATTGAAATAACAAACGCTTTCAGTATATGTATTATTATTGTTAGAACATATATTTTTTAATGATTCCAGAGGAAAAAAAAAATGCCTATTTTTGCTAGCTGTTACTCTTTTCTTAAAGGCATTTCAAAAGCATTAGCGTTTTTGTTGATATTTATTTTTAAGCATTCTCTGTGCTGAAATAAAAAAAAAAATCTTGAGTTTCTTTTACTATGTAGTTGATGAAAATAATATCATGTCGACTGAATTGTAGTTGGAATTTTTTAATAACAGCTGTTGGAGCTTCTTAAATTTTTAGGAAACTTTTATTTCATTAAACAGTGATATTGTTAAAGTTACTGAAGATTGTTGTAAAACTGCTTTCTTGGATTTTTTTTATTTCTGTCTAGTAGCTTTTGTATAATGTGATCTAATGATGTTGTCTGTTATAAGTCGGTTTTATATCTCCGAATTCTAATAGCAATCACTTAAGATGCTGACAAAAATGCTCTGAATCTTGCACAAAGTAGAATTTTTTATAGTGTTGACTGCTTTAAATTGTATTGTGTAAACACGTAAAATGACCGTTGTTATTATTATTACATTGGATGAACATATATTGAGATAGTGAAAGTTATTCTCTGAAAAGAATGGTTCTCTGCCTTATTCATGTTGTAAAGAGTTTATTGCTTATCTGATAAAAACCATTTTTTAGATAAATTATTTGAACTAATATTGAATATAATATTTTCATATAGAATAGATGACATTTTAAAATTTTTCCAAATTTAATAATACTATAAATCTGTGTCAGTTGTATAAGATGTGTCTCATTAAGTAACTTTTTCAAAACTCTTAACAACGAATCAGTTAACCTAAAGGAAGGACCAGTGAGGCATATTAATTATAGATTTGGAAAAAAAATTAAATGTGCGTTGCACAAGGATTTTAATATATCTTTTAATTTTTAAAAGATAATTTTTTTGTGTGTGAACGGTTGCTTATCTTTCATATATATATATATTTATATATATATATATATATATATATATATATATAGCATCAAATTTATTTCATTGTAATATCATTTGTAAGAGCCAGTCAATAATATGTTATTATATTTTGAACCATTTTATCCAAATCCTTTATTTCTTGGATGAAAAGGTTCATAGTTGATCTTTATACTTTGAGTTCTATTTATGTTTTTAATTGATTATGGAAACCATGTACTTTGTAATTGAAAATATTTTTTTTTTTAAATACCTTAGGTTTTCTGTTTTACTCTTATTGCCTTGTTTGACTTTTCTCTCTTTTCAGTTTTATTCAGTATAATTGATTTGCCACTCTGATTCATAGATTATCTCTTAAAATTCTAAGTCAATAAAATGTTATTGTTCCCAAAATAATGATTGTAGTTTTGTATTCTCATAGTAAATCTTATTTTGATCATAGCAAATGTATTTTGCTTCATTCTTTGTTGATATATTTTGGGTGGGTGGGAAAGGTTTTTCTTGGAGTAACAATGAAATAAGTCAGGTACTGTGCATTAGACTTCACTTTCATCGAATTTTTGTGATGTTAATACCTATTTAACCTTTTTGAACCATATGTGTCTGTTTGTTATTTAAATATAGTCTATCTACTTTGTAGAAAAGGGTCAACATATTTTGTACTTATCCTTTAAATAAATTGATACCTGAATGCATTTTACTGAATATGTGATTAAATGAACTGTAAATCCACCTGCAATAAGATCCCTGTATGAATTTTAATTATGTGAATAGTTTGAAGTCTTTCTGTTTGTGAAATATGAAAATTACCATTACTGACAAATGCCTTCTTATATTATATTTTTTCAATATTCGTGAAAAGTTTTTATAAATCTTGCTTAAATTTGGTCTATATCATTGTCCTTCGAGTAAAAGTCACTAAGTCCAAAACTATAGTTTTGACATGTTGTCAATTTTAACTTTTGTATGATTATGAAAATTAGTAAGAATAATTTTATAGATTTCTAACTCGTTTATTAAGTTTACTGATGATTTGATAGCTGGTTTATAATACAAAATAATTAATTGGAAGCTTTATTCGGCAGCAATAGTTCGTCAAAAGTTGTTTTAATGTACTTAGTGACTTTTACCTGCCAAAATATAAACTCCTTCTGTGCCTTCTTTATTATAAATTAATAATTATATAATTAATTTATTAATATCTTTAGTTTGATTTATTTACAAACTGACATTAACTAAGTTAATGTGGGAAAAATATATTATTAACTTTAATTTATATGGATATTGTAAATTATTACATTGCATTATATATTTGCTTTGAAATTGCCTTTGGTATTTGCCTTATAATCTCTTATTAAGTCATTATAATGAACAGACATTTATTTTAGCAATAACTTTATTACATTTTAAGCAAAATAAGCTTAATTTTCTAAATCATTTTCTTAGCTTTGCTCTAGATTTAGATTATTAGAGCTATATAAACTTGGCGAGGATTTGTATTAAGAATGAAACTTTTGTGGTATTATTCTTTTTTTACTTTACTTAAACGTCCCCTGCCGTAGACAAAGACTTGTAAAGTTCATTGAACGTCAGTATCAGAAAAATATCGACCCAAGGTGTTTATTCTCTGAGAAGAAGCATTTTATCTTCAAACAGCTGACTTTATTACTTTCAATATCTTTTGTTTTATTCTGTGTAAGTGTGTAAGAAATGTTTAAACGATCAAGGAAATCACTACAGTTCATGAGCATGTGAAAGCATTCTTCCCATTTCTAGTGAATCTAGCTGCCTTAAAAATATTCGTCCAATTCTGCATAGTGTAGACTGACATATATTTTTTCTGTGATTCAGTTACTGTGTTTTTCACTCTCCATCATTGAATGCCCGGATGTCAGAAATTTCTGATGAATAAGTTCAGTGTGAATTGTTTCAAGCAAATACATCTATAAAGCTGCTATATTTTGTTATCGACTCTGCTCACCTCTACATTGATCCCATGAGAAGAATGTTCCTTAATATGGCATTCGTCTCATTAGAGTTTCATCCAGAATGAATTAAGGAAATCAACGTCCAGTTACCAGTTTTAGTCCGGAAAAATCACGAACAATCCCAAATTTTGTTTGCATCCCTTCCACTAAGTCAGCAACCACTTCCGGTCATTTTACCACATGTGTTTACATGTGGCAAAGTAATTATTACATCCCAGCAATAATAGGTAATCACAAAGTCCTCTTAGTGACTCATACACATCAACAGGAAGCCTGCTAAAAGTCACAAAGTGAACTTAGTGATTTTTACCTGACTATATAAGTGCCTACAAGACTTAGTGAATTTTTGGACATCTCTGTTCCTCATTAACGGAAAGTCCAAGGAGTCAGCAATATAACCAGATTGTAAAGCAATAATTCAAGATGACGATGAAATACCATCTCAAAATGGGCGTATTTGGATTTAGTGACTTCGACCTGAACGACGACGATATAATTTTTTTCTTTGAAAGTATGGGACATAAGCTCTCTTAACATTTTGAAAATTGTTTGCTTTAATCTCGATCTTGACTCTGTAAGCGTGAAATCATTTCAAAATAAATTAGTCCACTTCAAAAAAAATATCGAAGTTATTTATAAAATTACAAATGCTGAATATCTGACAATAGCCAACTTTAATTTTCTTAGTCAAATTCAAGTTTGAAGAATTAATTGTTAAAAGTGACAGCATAAAAGTTAAAAAAATCTTAACAGTTTTCTTGAAATGTACTTGAAGTCATTGTAGATTACAATTTTTTTTAAATTTATTCACACCATTCCATTAAATATCATGAAAGAACATTATATTTTCTGCATTTATAAATATAGAATATCTGTGTTGCTTGACTAGTCAACTGGGGTAAATTTTAATAATGGCTTCACTTTTGTTAATTTATAATCATTAAGGAAAGCAAAAAATCTGTAATTTGTTGATAATAACATGTTTTCTTTTAAAAGTCTCTTCCCTCAGGAAACTTGAAATTTCGAATCAACATCATGAAAATGGTGTGTACTTCTCATTAGAATTTTAACAGAAGATACTTGAATTCTAACATATTTAATGCAATGCAGATCCTTAAATTAGATTCTGCTGTAGTTTGCTGTCTATAATACACTGGTGTTCAGAAATTAAGGAACAATAACATTTTGTGAAAGGGAATTAATTTTAGTAACTATAACTATGTTGTGCAAACAATTCTAAAAGAAAAATATAATACAAAGTGTAAAAAATATATTTATAAGGTACACAAATAAAATATTGCAATTTATGGCTTTTAGAGAAGTAAGAAAAATGATTATAACAATTTGTTTACAAGTTTTTTTTATGTAATCTTTGAAAGGTAAGTGACCACCACTTCAAACGTAATGCATGCATAGTGTCAATTGCCCATGTCTAGATTATGCTGAAAAAGTTTAGATTAATTCTGGCACTTTAATTGAAATGACTGCACAGCCTTTTATGCTAGCTGTGGAGTATTACACCCAGTCTTAGTTGCCCATATGCATTCCTTAAATGCTCTGTAGGATTATTAAGGTCAGGTGAGTTTGTAGGCTGCTGAAGTCTACACATCCCTTCACTTTTAAGAAGGTCATCAGCTACCACAGTAGGATGTCAGAAGGCATTATTACCTATGCACATGAAACAATTTGTAACAGTATCGCAAGAATTTAATGCATAAAGTACTTACCAATAATTTCGTGCATTCGTAATTTTCCTTTCTAAGATTGTGTTGCCTATTCAACACATACCTGCCTAACATCACCATTTCTATAATTTTCAACTTCCATACTGGCAGGATAAGTGCAGTTCTTGTTTGATCTCACATGTTCTGACATCTTGAATAGAATAATGAACAAAACTTGTTTTCGTCCATAAACAGAATACTTCCCCTCTGTTGGTTAGTTCTTTTGATGTGTTCACTTGCTGGAAATAGTCAATGGGACCTCTCTCTTTTGTCGGCAAACAAATCGGCACATTAAATCCTTTAGTGTGATGCTCTGAAGCATGGCTTGTTTGTATCCTTATCCGACTTTTGACTGTTAATTGTATATAACTATTCTCATTAATAGGAGTTTTTGGCTAATTGACTAGAACTTTAGCTTCTAATATTTGTTCCGAACTTTATGAAATTTTTCCCACAACTGCTCCAGTAATATGCTTGGCAATTCCAAATTCATTAGCAACACCCCTGATTGAACAATCTTTATTTTATCAAATATTTTTCTACAAGATCGTGTACATGTTTTATTTGATTCATTTTCTTTGCTATAATGAGAAAAAAAAAAGCATACATCTTATGCAAAATGCATATGCAGTATCTTTTTCTTTTTCTCCCCTCATTGTCTGACTTTTCCCTTTATCCTTTCTTGTGACTTAACATGATTAGGGCAGTGAAATGAACTTCTTTAGGCCAATCACAGTTTATTTTTGTGTACAAAAACTAACATCTCTTGTTTATCCCTTAACTTATGGACACCAGTGTACTTATTATTTTGAAAAAAATTTAATTGCTGGTAAAAAGTGTATGTAACAGAATATGAATAATATCATACAACTGAGGAAGAAAGTTTGTTAACATTTTTTTTTGTAACTTTTGACATTGAGTTAAGTGCAGTTTTGCATATTGTAAATATTTAAATGATGTTTATGTTGAATCATTAAGAGAAATAGTTTGAATATAAACATTTTGTTAAGTATATAGCATGAATTGCTGATTTTCGTGTATCAGTGTATTTATGAAAGGAAGGAATGCCATGCTTCTGTCCCATCTTTTAGCGTTATCTTATTAACTTCAATGCATTTGTAATTTTATAATATCTGTCAGATTTTGACATTTTACAATTAATATATTGCTAGAAACATTTGTTTTCATTTCTGTATAATTTATTACTTTGTATATGCAAGCAATTATATGTTTTATATATCTAACTTTAAAACTTGTTTGCATAGCAAATGACAGTTTGATACAGTCTTTTTCCAGCTTCTCTGTTAACATTTTAGTTCTTAATTTTGTACCCCATTCATCTATTGTAAAAAAAAAAAAATATGTGAATTAACAATATATTTGTTATGCATACTGGTAAATAATTGGTATATGTAGCTCTATTTATTATTTAATTATTATAATTTTTTACGAAAAATTAGGTAATATGTATTTACATATATGAAATACATAAACATAAATATCCATAAAATGACAATTATTAATGCAAAAATCTAAAAAAAAAAATGTTTTAAATTGAAGTTTTTAGTTTGTCTAGAACTATTCAGATAAATTTTTCTTATTTAATAATACCTTTGAATGCAAGTACTTCCATCTTTTGAATTAACTTCTTAATATTAGTGTAATGGATTGTAAGTTTAAAAAAACAATATAGTTCTTTTGTATTTTGAAGTGTACATACTTATGTGTATTTCAATAAACTAAATGCTGCAATATTTCTTTCATAACTTCCTTACTAAAGGTTTTAGATGGTATGGTTTAATTAATGAGTTATTTCAATCTTTATGATATACTTTATTAGACATTTCACATTTCTTAGTATAAATTAAAATTGGTTATTTTAAATTTTTCTGGTTTTAAAGAATAATGTAGTTATATGAATTGCAGTTATACCATTTGAAAATGGAATATTGATTTGTTATATATTTGTATTATATATAGGCAGTCCTGCTTGAGTGAAGAAGGAATTTTAAACTATACCTTAAGTATAGCCTGAACACTGATGAGAAAGAATGGATTTAAAATATATTATGCTTCCAGTATCAAAATATATTATGCCCCTAAATGGATATATATATCATGTTTACTTAATGACTGATATTTTACTCATGTTATTTAAAAAGCTTGATTTAGTTACTCAGTTATTTTTCTTAAATTTTACATAAATGATTTTCGTGTTGATAAAAGATACCTGATTATTGCATAATAAGCGTTAAAGAAGAAATTTTCTGAAGTTGAATATTGATCTGTTGCCAATAAATGTTTCATTTTTAAATATAATGTGCTGGAAATATTTACAGACTGTTTACATAATATAAAATATTTATTACAATATATCAGAAATTGTCTTTTGGCATACTTACAAGCTTTAAAAACTTTTTATTATTTTTAAAGTGTGCAATATATGAATTGAATTCCTCTCTTTTTTAGCCAGTGAGAAGTATATTCTAAAGTGTTAACAGACTCTAAAAACGTTTGTTGAATTAATTTTAATTTATCTAAGGGATTAAAAGTTAATTTTGTTGTTGAGATGGACAAAATTCTGAAAGCCAAAAAGGGCTTTAATCACTTATGATTAATACCATTTATTTTGCTATGTGCATTTTACTTCCAATTTTTTTAAAGTACATTATAATGCTAATATTATTGGAAAACATAATTGTATATTATAATTGTTTGTGAAAATTTCAGGATTAAAAATAAGGAATTCTGGAATGTATTTTTTTAGCTGTTAATTGTAAAATAATAATGAATAAATAAATGGGGGTTTTTGGAGATACTTATTTACAGCAAGTGAAAGATGTGTGGATTTATATTTGTTTATATGATTCATTCTTATTAAATTATGAATGTATTTTCCTGGCATGAATTAAGTGTATTATTAAATACAATTACTCTTGTTTATATTTATTTGAGCATCCTCATCTGAAGAAAATATGTTTTCAAATTTCATTTAGAAGTTATGAAGAACTTAAAAATGTTTCTTGGTGATTTTTCTTTGTCTTATAATATTCTGTTTTTGTTAAGTATATTTTGTTTTTCATAGAAGTTTTATGAGATATGCATTAATTTTCCCCTGTGTTATTTCAAATATTGCAAAGTATAAATTAAAAATTTTAAAGCTGTTTTTATCTTAAGATTTGCATAATGTTTAAATCCAACCATTCTCTTTAAACAGTTACTGTAATTTGCTTCTTGTTGCCAAACTGTTTTGAATAAATATTGATATTTTTAATTGTTTCAGATTAATAAATTGCTCAGAAAAGCATTTAAAAATGTTACATCCAAATATAATTTATTGTAGTTTAGTTGTTAAACCAGTTTCAAGGTGGAAAGATTTAAATCATATAAAAAAATTGTAGGTTTCAGAATGTATTTCTCTAGTAATATGAAATTCACATGTTTGTACAGATATTTATATTAAATATGTTTACTTGAAAAATAAAAATAAGGTTTGTGTTTTCTTTATGTTTTTGATCAATGTATATTTTATATATTCATGGCATCAGCAATCGTTTTGTTTTCTTGTGTTTTTAAAGCACCCCCCCCGTGTTGTATTTTTGCTTTTCCCTCATCCATTAATTTTACAATAGGAAACATCATTGTCATTTATCTACATCAAAATGTTCTTTAGAGTATTTTTAATTCACCAGTGAAAAGCAATAGTGTGTTCGTGATATATTTATGAAATGTTCTTATACACTAATATTATTTTTCTCCCCTCCATCCATGATTCATTATTCAACTAAATGGATGAAATTAGGTAAGTTTCATTATTATAATAAAAATTAATTCCCTGTAAACTAATCTTTTTAATTATTTATTTTATTTTTTATGTTTATAAAATGCTTTGGTTGATTGCTATAAAATTAAATTATCTGTCACTTAGAAGTTAAGGATTAATAGTATCCAACATTCTTGAAATCGGGCATTTCCACATTCTTCATTCAAATTTTCATCTAAATATACAGGGTGTTGACGAATTCGACCGACTAATTCAGAGAAGACATAGTAGGCACCAAGAGGATAAAAAAAATCGCCATACAACATAAGGCCCAAACGACGTTTAATTTATGAAAATCGCAAAAATATAGGGAGTTCGAGAACTGTTGGAAACTGTAAAAAATTAATAAAAATATAACAAATGATGTTTGAACTATTAATTTTTTTAAAGTGAA
The DNA here is from genome assembly GCA_026543865.1 of Argiope aurantia. Lineage (NCBI taxonomy): Eukaryota > Metazoa > Arthropoda > Arachnida > Araneae > Araneidae > Argiope > Argiope aurantia. The sequence continues at coordinate 53,851 of JAPMOR010115007.1, read as the reverse complement.
AGCACATTTAAAGGGTTTTCCCCCCTTTATATAGTTAATAAGCCGATTTATGATCCAGGTGGGCGTAAATTATTGAAAACAAAAAAGTAGTTTAGAACCCTTATTTGCAAAAATACTAAAACTTGAAGAAAAATAAAATCTTGAAAATGTAAGGAATTTTATACTCTCTAATTTGATATAAGCATGTAGTGTGAAAACTGAGGAGTGTTTTAAGATGCTCAAGAAAAACTAAAATGGGCACAAGAAAATATAGGTACCGATATTTGCAGAGGGCATTTCCAAATTCGGAAGATAAATTCAGAGAGGTGGCAGTAGGCATTAAGAAAATGAAAAATTACCATAAAATATAGGGTCGCGGGTGACGTTTATTCATGAAAATCGCAAAAACAGACGTTGAGAAATTAATGAGCCTAGCGAGCAGAATGGCCCTATGAATGCGAGGATTAAGAACAAGGTAATCGGGAAGAAGCCTTCTCGTATGTAAATCTTCCATGCGTTCGAGGAAACTAAAAGCAGCGAACAAGTATTCATTAATTAGCATTGTAAATAGGTGGTCGTTAAATTTCATTCGCAAACAACTTGTCAGATTTGACGAATATGCGGATATGCATTTAACTTATGGCCGAGCGGATGGCAATGGACGTCTAGCACACAGAATGTACTAAGAGCAATATTCCAGGAGGCGTTGTCCGAACCATACTACGTTTGGAAACCTCGATCGACGGCTGCGGGAGACAGGATCTTCAAAATAACGAAGCCAAATGCAAGGCAAGAACGCAGTGTGCGCACACCTGACACAGGAAGCAGAGTTTTGCTGCACTTTGCCGATACCCCCATCAAAAAGCACACGATCAGTTGCAGCTAATTCGATATGAAACGTTAAGGTTATGCGTATTGAAAACATGTACTCTTTCCACTTGCCGACAGTAAAACTCCTATGCGATGATGATTCCTGGATGCTTGATGCTTCACAGGAAGATGCACACTTTTCTGCTAGTTTTATTCGCAGTTGAAGACTGCTTTACGAGATAAAGCATCTTCAACACGCACATATTTGGTCATTCGAAAATCCCCACATCACTATTTGGTCGGAAGTACAACACAAATTTAATATTTATATCTGGTCACGGCCATCTATTGGAAACATATCTTCTGTCCAAACACCTCAGTTGCGCAAAGTACCTTGTTTTCTTGCAGCACGTCCCTCCGGATTTACTGCAAGGAGTACCGACAGTTGTACACCAGAACTTTTGGTTAATGCATGATGGAGCATCAGCATATTTTAGTCGCATTCGTGAAATTTGACATTTTTGCGAATGACGTTTAACGACCATCAATTATGCAGACCTCCTTAGTGAATACTTGCTTGCTGCTTTCAGTTTCCTCGAACGAATGGAAGATTTACATACGAGAAGGTTTTTTTCTCGACTACCTTGTTCCTGATCTTCACATTCATAGGGCCATTCTCTTCGTCAGGCTCATTGTCTTTTCGACGTTTGTTTTTTGCGATTTTCACTGAATAAACGTTACCAGCAACCCTATATGTTATGGTAATTTTTCATCTCCTTAATGTTTACTATCAGCTATCTGAATTTATGTTTCGAATTGTGATGTTTCCTAGTGCCCGTTTCAGTTTTTCTTGAATATCTTAAAAACTCTTCAGTTTTCATATTACATGCTTATATCAAATTAGAGAGTATAAAATTCTTTACATTTTCAAAATTGTGTTTTTTTTTCTTTCAAATTTTAATATTTTTGCAAATAAGAGTTCTAAACTACTTTTTCATTTTCAGTAATTTACGACCCCCTTGATCATCAAATCGGCATGTTACCTATATGAAAAAAAAAAAAAATAAATAAAGAATGTGCTTTCAGTTAAAAGAAATTCATAATTGAAGCATCATTTGCTATTTTTTTAATTAATTTTATGCAGTTTCCAACAATTCTCGGACTCCATATATTTTTTCCGATTGTCACCTACTAAACGTTGTTTGGAACATTATGTTGTATGCTGATTTTTTATCCTCTTAATGCCTACTATCACCTCTCTGAATTTGTCAGTCGAATTCGGCAATACCTTATATAAATGACAGAAAAAATAAAATGGAAGCATAGGTTTCTTCTTCTTTAGTAGTAAGAAAAAAAAAGGTAAAAGTGTCCTTTTCCAGAAAGCAGTTCATTTCATCATACCTGATATTAATTTATTTATTCTTAGGTGTTCAAAATGTAGATATTTTCATAAATATATTTTAAGGATTCTTAATATATGCGAGGTTTATATTAAGTTTTTTTTCTTTATCAAGGTTTCGAAACATGTTAAGTTTTAAAAATATTGATTATTGTCATTCCTCCATAGCTAGAATTAGATGTTATTTATACTGCTCACACTTAATTTTTGTCATGGAGAATTTGTTTTCTTAGATCTTTCGATATTTTTATACACTTATCGAGGTCTCTGGGAATTATTATGCACAAAAACCGTTGTATTACTTAACAACATCTTCATCCATTTAGGCTTTGAATTCTTTTATAAAAAATATCTATTATTCTTCTATTTTTAATCTTCTATATGTCAATCTAATTTAGTAAACTTTTTTAATGAAATATTTTGCTCAGAAATGTAGAAATTAGATGCATAAGAATTCTGTAGATTATTTTTGTGTAAAATAAAGGGAATCGAAATTTTTTTAAAAAAATTCACGTTTTTGTTGATGGATGAATTCTCAAATTGAAAAAGAACAAAAAATGATTTTTGGTGCTCAATTCTGCGCTACTGAGCAGGATTTACTTACATGCTTTTTTAATCTTATATAAAGCAAAAAAATACCTAGCATTACTTACACGTTTTTAATCATAATTTTAAAGAGAATATGAAATTTTAGAAAGGACAGTGGTAACTCGTCTATTAGGGCTGCAGAATTGTAGCAACCCGGTGAACTTATTTTTAAAAGTTTATTATTCATCTTTGAGTCTACGATACTCTTTAATTACTTTGTCAGCTTGAGAATCCGATGATCAACTAAAATGGGGAAAAAGAAAAAAGAAAAGAAAACCCTTAAAAATAAGAGGAAATAAACTAATAAGCATGTAAAACGCAAGTCGGGGTTATTTGTCCTGCAAGTCATAAAAGCCGACTACTCGGTTATTGAATTTAGATGCCTTGGAACTGCTATCAGAGCATATCAGGTTTGGAGTGCTGATCATTTTTTCCTCCACTGAAATCTAAAGTTCGTCTTCGCGCTCTCTCTCTCTCTCTCTTTTTTTTTCTTCTTGCCACTCTCAATGGATATCTCTAAGGTTTGTTTCCGATTATTGCTACCTTGACAGAAGCACATCTGCTTTAATGAATATTCATTTTCTTTCATTAGAGATTACTCTTTTGGGGAGGGGAGGCGTGACTAAATTCTTAAAACGCTATTCAGATATATATATTATTACGGGAGATTAGTTAATATTAATTATAACATGTAAAAACAATGAACATTGTAGATTATTTATTTTACATCGTATTTGATATTCATTTTTGGACGAGTATTATCTTATTGACTGGGCGAAGATGAATGTGTATGTGGGAAGGGAAGTTTCGACGCTTTTAACCGTTGAATTACTGCTTTACTGCCCTCCTTATTTTCTACGAAACTGTAAATAATTTACACTGCGTAAAAAAAAAAAGTAGAAGGACAGTGTCTTTTTGCCAATTAATATCTCTTATTTTCTCCTAATTACCAGATATTTATGCAGATTTAGTTTAATGACCCTTGTTTTCATTTTAGGCAAAAATTAAACATCTACCACTAATATTATTAAGAAAATTAGTATATATAATTTCCGATGCGTAAAAAAAGTAGAAGGACACTTGATAATGTATTTAATTTAGTGAGTTGTTCTTTATTTAAATAGTGATTTTGTACTTTGTTTATCCTTTTCTGTCAAAAAAATCTAATTTGTTTAAAAGTTACGTTGTTTCTCCTTTCTCAGAAAGGCCTAAAGGAATACCTTTGAACGATTTGCAAAAAGGGCAAATTTCCGCATATCAAAATGATGGTAAAGGTGTCAGAGAGATTGATCGATTGTTTCAGGTGAGCCCCAATACAGTTTCAAACTTTATCAGAAATCCTTATAAAAATGGAAATAAAAAGAAGACTGGTAGACCGAAGAAGTTAACACCACGTGATGAAAGAAAACTTGCTCGTGTGCTGAAGAAGAACAAAGGAAGTGTTTCAAAGGCCAGAAATCGAGCAGGACTTAATCATGTGACGAAACAAACAGTTTACAACTATATTAAAAGATCTAAAAAATTCATTTTCAAAAAACGGAAACATCATCCTAAGTGGAAACAAGCTCACATTGATAACCGTTTAGCGTGGGCTAAGGAGCACATGTCCTGGACTACAGAATGGACTTCTGTGATATTTTCCGATGGAAAGAAATTTAACTTAGACGGTCCAGACGGATATCAGCACTACTGGCATTGTCTGGGGACTGAAGGCGAATACTATTCAACACGACAAATGGGAGGAGGGAGTTGAATGGTTTGGTTAGCTGTTGGATACGGAGGAAGGACAAGTCTGGTTTTCTTAAATGGTAGGCAAAAATATACAGACTACATTCAAGTGCTGAATTCCGAGCTTCTTCCTTATGCCTCTGACATGAGGGGTGAAGAGTGGAGGTTTCAGCAAGACGGAGCTTCCATTCACACCGCGACTGCAGTCAAAAATTGGTTCCTAACAAATAATGTGAATGTTTTACCATGGCCAGCCAAAAGTCCTGACCTTAATATAGTGGAAAACATCTGGGCAATGCTAGTTCGTCGAATTTATGCTGATGGAAGGCGATTTGATTCGCAAACTCAGCTTCGAGAAGCATTGAATGACTCGTGGGACAATTTTTGTCAAACTGAAATTCAAACTATACAATTCACTTCCAAACAGAATATTTGAAGTTATAAAGGCCAATGGGAAAACCATTACTTATTAAAGTCACTATTTTTCCATTCATTATAATGCTGTCCTTCTACTTTTTTTACAAAGTTTCAAAAAAGAGAAACTATTTTTGTTGCCATTAATATTTTATGTTTGAACATCATAATTCTGATGTTAAAATTGTATTTTTGAAATATTTGTTAAATGTTTCTAATAAAAATTTTTAGTAAAAATAAAATATTTTTCGATTATTGTTACAAAATCAAGTGTCCTTCTACTTTTTTTACGCAGTGTATATCATATACTGACTATTTTACATATTTGAAATATAATAGACTTCATAAATGAATCTGAAATTAAAATCTTTAGTCTACTTACGGGTATTGTTTCTTTTGTTTTGTAATTGCAATCTTTTGATAAATATTTTTTTCAGCATTACTAATTTCTAAAATGAGCAAGGATCATAATTTTTTTGATTATTTCTTAACTTTCGCACCGAAGTTTCCGAGTTAAAATTTTAAAATATAGTTTGTATATGAGCTTAAAATTATTTAGCCAAAACCTTCCCATACCCTCCAACAGCTTCGGAATTTCCGTAGTTGCTACGGAAATTAGGTAGTTACGGATAAATAGTAAAAAGCTATAGAAAATTATATATATATATATATAAAAAAAACGCCGAACGCGCTCTTCTTGAATCTTAGCTGACAACAAATGTTAGTAATGAAAGAGTTTTTAGCATTGTTATTAAAAAAAAATGGAATCTTGTTCCAACATGAATGCAGAAACTTTGGAGTCACTCCTCATAACAAAAATATGTATAGAAATTTATTTTGATGTTAAACTGAGCAAATATGAAAAAAAAAAAAAATCAAAAGTTTTTGTTATTAAAGAAAAAATTTTTTTAAATGTCTAACAAATAGTGTTAATTTGTTTGATCAACAAAATTATGTTGTGTGATTTTAAAAAAAAAATTATTTCACTTATGTATTGAGTCAATAATATATGTATGTTGAATAATTTTGAATAACGTTTGAAAATATTTGTTTTAATTAATTAAAATTCTTTAGAAATATCTATTCTTTAATAATTTGTCGATACTTCGCTGTATGTAATATATTGGTAGGAAGTGCTACTGATGACTGGGCAACCAATGTTGGAGAGTATGCCTTCCCCATGAAAACTTTAGAAAGTTACAATACAGCAGTACAAAAAGTACAGCAACTAATTATTTCATATATTGACGCACAGCATTTTAAACAAATAGAAAAATAATTTTAATCAAAATTATAAGTAAATATTTTTATATTTTGCGTCATTCAGAAATAAAATAATGCCTGATAGAAGAAATTGGATGCAATTAAAAAGAAAGATTTAGCACTTGTAAAAGTTCTTACATCTGGTTAAATAGGTGTCGATACTGCTTCGTTCAATGGTGACGGGTTGTCAGCTGTACACAAGACGATCTGGCTACATAATTAAGAATAACTGGAGATTCTTTAGATAGTATTAGTTTTGTTGAAAGGAAAAACTCAAAAGTGAAAGAAATTTGAGATAAGCCAATTACGAAGATGTTATTCACATTTTTGACAAATGTAAAGAGTGCAAATGAAAAGATTTCATGTATTAAAATTGATTAATAATTTGGTTTGTTTCAGTATGAGGATTTGTTAAAATGCTTGAACTTTCCTGTCGTTCTTTGAATTAGAAAATAATTTTGATATCATTCCAAAACATTTGTTGGAAAATATTTGATTTTGAATAAAATTTTATTTAATTATTAAGATAAACTGAAAGAAGTAATATAAGATACACATTTAAAAATATACGGTATCCCTTAAGGTATGCAGCTTTTAATGTTTACAGATTCGGATAGAGCACATTAAGACGAGTATTTTGATGTATTACATGTGGAACCCCGAATATAGCGTCAAGGTCTAATTACACACTTGTTATACATCAAAATGTATATATCGTATATACCGAATATATCGTCTTAACGTGTTCTATCCGAATCTGTAAATATTAGACACTGCATACCTTGTGGGACACCCTGTAATATAGACAAAGGTTAAATTTGAATTTCATTCAAATACGAACCTTATATCATTGTATGTTGTCTCCCGAATCAAACTAATCTTCAATCTTTCTTTCAAAAAGTTTATCTTTTCCCTTAACATATGTTTAATTAAATTTTAGGAATTTTGAAAATGAGTTACAAAATAACTACTTCTGATTATTATAACCTTGGTATTTTTGAAATGAGACTTGGCAAGTGTCTGTTTCATTGTGCTGGTTTTACCGGCTCAGATTGGATATCGCAATTCTAATATACATATCCGGTTAAGCGGTAGTTTTTATTAAAAATATTTTTTAAAAGTCCAGTGCTTTCACTTTTTTAAAACGCTTTATTCAAATTCCAAACACGTAAAATTTACTAAAGTTGTATTAAGACTGGCTAATTTTACGAGTATCATTCTCCAGTTAAGGGCCGCTGTGGCCTGGTGGTAAAGTCTCTGCTTCATAACCGGAGGGCTTCAGGTTCGAGGCCTGATTCCACAGAAGAACCGGGTCTGGTATACGTTAAATCCGTCGAGGCCAAACGTCCTCCCGCTGGCGTGTTGCGGATGCTTGGAGAGTGGGGTGCCTCGTCATCTGACTGCGGTTCAAAATAATGAGGTCCGTCCCAAAACAGACCTAGTGTTGCTTTAAAAATGGGAAATTAATTTCACTAAACTAAACATTCACCAGATCTTCGCAATTAAATTTGGCAATGTTAAAACACATGAACAGGAAAAAAATTCGAGAGAAAATTAGTTATTCCTCAATCTAAAATTTCAATTAATTTCAAGCGATAAAATGATTTTCTTGTTTTCAGCATAATTTTATGCTACAGATTTTAACTGTAGTAAATAGCAAATAATAATCAATATTTTTAACTGATGTGTAAATGATATTTATATTGAAATATCAACAAAATACGTTTGGGATTTTTAAAAAATACGGTGGGAGAAACAAAGAAAGTAGAATAATTTTGAAAAGTTTTATTTTATAGAAAAACTTTCAGGCAATTTCCCCCTTTTTGTCTTTCAAAATGGAGAAAAACTGAGCATTCTGAGTTTGCTCAGCTTTAGCTGTTCTGTGTAGTTATATATATAAAACTTGGATTGAAGAAACAGTCGTTTTATTGCCTTTTATTCTTTAGAATTTCATCGGTGCAATCCTGTTTTTATCTTTTGACAAGATTAATTTGTCTATCCTATGGCAAACGCAGAACTTTGAACCAAGTAGATAAGCTGAAAGGCTAAAAAAGGAGCGAGCGCGAGAAAGCATTTTGATCTTATATAGTTTAAAAAGGAAATTGCTAACCTTAACTTTTTGGTTCCGTGGGAAAATTAATACCCCGCCCGACTCTGAATTTAAAGTTACAGTGAAGATGGAGTTCAAGAGATTTGGTACTTATTTTATGAGTGTAACTAATTTGAAATTATAATATGTATATATAAGAAGAAACTGGAAGAACTATTCTCGCCGTTAGAGTAAAGAAGTTAAACTTTGAAATAAGTTGGAATTTCCATGCTGCTCTTGAAGCAACAGCAGAAAATGTTAACTAATAATTGTATGTAGCGAATCGTTTTACAATATTACTGTTTGCATTATTTCAGTAATATAATGCTTAGAAACATGGCAGATTCATTGGATTCCCCCCCCCTCTTGTATTTGTTTTGGTGATGTGTATCAGAGGTTATTTCAAATTTACAATTTAAAAGAAAATAATCGCGAAAAAATATTATTTATGAATTAATTTGGATCATGTGTGCAATTTTTTATTTCATTTGTCTTTATTTGCAAATAGAAACATTTCATGCAACTTCTGTCGACTCAGCTAAAAACAGTCGGTCGAGTTTTCGCGTGGTTAAATCCCGTGTATGAATTCAGCCTGGCATCCTCTGGTATAAATTCAATTTTCGCGAGTCACCGCTAGGTTTTTCATTCGACCAGATAATATATCCAGCAAGATAATATATCTTTTGAGGGAAAAAAAAGAAAAGAAAACGCATATTTTGGATAGGTAACAGTTATATTGTATTTAATAAATAATGAGTTAAAGTGAAAGATGGGCCAGAAAAGAAGAATTCGTTTTATATTTGTGAAGTTGTTCATTCATGAGACGAATCGGGTTTGTTTTCTAAACTGTGTAGAAAGGCATGGGATAGTTATGAAAAGTTTTATTATTTTCTGAGAATGACAATAGAATCATTCAATGAGCTATTGGATCACTGTAAATATAAAAAAGAACATTTACGTGTGAATCAGTATATGGAAAACCAGGGGAATCATGTAAAGAAAAAGTTTTTCTCTATAATGTATAAAACAAAAATTTATATAAGGGGATTATTTAGTTTGATTTTTTTATGCATTACTAATACTCTTGCAAATTACTTCTTTATATAAAACATGAGTTTAAATAAGGGGACTATTTGGTTTTACACAAAAACGTTAACAAAGGTAAAAAGCTTTTTGATTATTATTTAAACGGAAGTTTTTAAAAACTTGACATAGTGGCATGATTACCCAATTACCGGTAATTCCGTGACACTCTCAAGATTATAATTTCATTCTTTGGCAAACTATAATCATTGAACTTCATCTAAATTTGGAGTAATAAATACCAGTTAAGCTTACATTATTTTATTGCTCAATTGTTTTTATTAATTGAAAAAACTAAATGTTTCTCATGTTCTTCAAACATGACAAATTTATTTCAGAGATGGATTGCATTTTTTTTATAGTCACAATTATAATTTTTTTGCTGGATTAAATACACTGTAATCAGAAGGGACCAGTGTGGAACAAAAAAAGTGCACCGTCCCCATTTCATCTGAGTCATACTTTCAGCAAATTATATTAATTTCAACGACTTTTGGAAAAACATCAAACGTATTTTAACTTGAGTTATCATCCCATAAATACTTTTTTTTTCTGAAATCATTGTCATCAATAGAAGACATGCTAATCAACGACTATAGATGTCTTTTTTTAGATCTATTTCTCAATATTGTTCTTTAAATATTAAACCATAAGGCCGTACTTTTTTTGTTGCATTAAGTTTGTTCTTTGACTATTCTGCCTTTTTATTGATAATTTTCTTATGCGAGATATATAAATATGTAATTAAAAGATATTCGAGGTGAAATGATTGATAGGGTTGTTCCACTATGGTGATATTGTCTTGATTTTAATTGCACCACTGTTTTTGTGGAACAATATGGTGGACGATTCGCGAAAAGCTAAGATGATTAGTTATAAAATTTGATAAAGAAATATTAATGAATATTAGTAGAGTGCGTACACTAATTACGACTTTAAATTAATACAGAAAGAAACTTATTTCTATATATGCATAAGCTAAAAATTAAGAGGAAACAAAAAACAATATTTTCCACAATAACGAATATACTTCTCTAGTTAGAACTCTGATGATACTGATGCAGTTCAGCAGGTTCGAATTTGCGCAAATGTTTCAATCATAGACCGAACCGACAAAAAAAAAAAAAAAAAAAAAAAAAAAAAAAACCCGAAGTGTTTCCATTGGAAGATGAGGATATGTTTCGAAGATGGAAGGTGAGGATATGTCAATTCGGTTAACCTTGTTTTAAGCCACGGTGAAATCTTTTGTTAGAAAAATTGGATCATATAATTACTTAATGTTGCTGAGTCAGTGAAAACCTCATCATGTTAATGACAGTGGTTTTGTTTGTAATTACGTCATGTTTTTCATAAAATTTCACGTCTCTTAACATTGTTATTACGGTTTTGATGCGCTTGTTATATATATGTTGTATAATATGTGCATTGCTGTATCGAAAATGCGATTGATGAATTTGAATATAAAAAAAATCGTCGCTTGCGCTTGAAGAATGTTACTGTGAACGAAATAGTTCGTCTGCAGTGCCAGGATTTAGGGAAATAGGCTAATTGCAACAGGGGAAAATTGTAACACTCGCAAGTTAAGCCGTGGTTTAAAAATAGTCATGATTTTTACTATACATTATTCTCAGGCGGGCGCAATTACATCAGCATAGTCAATGTCCAACTGAAAGATAGTGAGATTTTGGGAACACGTTCTCCATCTTACCTAGTAAATAGAGAATAAAAAGTTCCCAAATTTACTTCAAGATCTCAAAATAGGTATTTTTGATGGAATAGCAATTATATATATATGTTACGGCCAAAGCCCGAAATCGGCCAATTCGCGAACTGGCCAACGTTGCTGTAAACTTACCGGCCAATGTCCGATCTTTTCTTGATTTCGGGCTTTGGCCGGCCAATTCGCGAAGTGGCTTGGGACGATCGGCCAAAGTAGGAAGAAAGGAATCAAGAGCAGATTGTTTTACGCACTATTAAAAATGAAGTATTTAAAAATGAGTACTTTTGCGTACTGTTTTTTTTTTTTTTTTAAGTACAATTGTTTCAGAAACGAGTTCAAATATAAGTGACACATCTGAGTTAAAAATAATCTTTTAATATATAAAAATATGATCTCGTGTTATTTTGTTCTCATATTAAAGCCACAATAGAAATTATTCAGTGAACGTATATGCTGCAACAACGCGATAGCGTGAAGATTAAATTTGCGCCTGTCAAAATGAACGAATTATATCTTGAGCAAAGACGTTGCGTATGTTCAATTACGTAATGTTAAAGATCCCAGATCACATTGTCTCCCGAAATATCGCTTCAAAAATATGGAATTTTTTGCAAAGACAAATAGCAAATATAAGGGCTAATTAAAACAAATATGAAGGAAATATACTTTTGTTATTAATATCATTTATAGACATTTCTTTGTTGGCGCCATCTGCCGAATTTCACCTACAACATGACCTTATTTATATTTTTTACATAAATGTCATTATATTTATTTACCACTAGCCGTCTTTGGCGACCAGCCGGTTCGACAGTATTAATGATCGCTAAAATTTTCAATTAATGTAACTTGTTCTCTTAGTAGCTTTTTCTGCAAAATATTTTTGAGCTTCATATTTTGGTAGTTATATGATTCAGTCATACTTTTATGTAGGCCTTAAACAGTTCCGTTCATTGTACTACTTTATCTAATGTTCTGTCAGTATCCATAAAATTTCTACTTGAAGTTAAAGAACTGCAATGTTCTGTCAGTATCCATAAAATTTCTACTTTAAGTTAAAGAACTGCAATCAATATAAAAGCTTTTTATATTGAAGCTAACCATGTCTTTTTTTAAATATGAAAATTGAAATCAGAGTCGCTTGGCAGTGAAATTACATGTGCATTGCAGAATAATTTATATAATATCTTAAAGAATTATTCAACAAAAATTTCTCTGATTCATCGTAAAATTAATTTTTTACTTTCAAAAGATTTAAATGATGCTAATAAAAATATTTTATTTTATTTCAGTCAATAAATGAACTTAAGAAATATAAGTGACGAATTACGAATTTTAAATTTTACACAGTCCTTAGGTTCCAAGGAATCATATTTTGCGAAATAATCTTGACACTTCAACTTTTAAATAAATAAATAAACATCCCTATCTTATGTGATGAATCTTACCGATTTATGTTTTTATGCATCAATTTTAGAACAATCAACATTTTCATAATCACAGACCAATTACTGTCGAGAAATCCTGGCAGAAGATAAACGTATCTTCATTGAGACAGTCGGTTAAGTAGTCTAAAATCGCCAGATTTTATAGAAGAGTGATATTGAAATTTCATAAATCAGTCAGTTTTAATGATTGATTTAGTTGGTTGGAGTTCAACACTATTTATTTAAAATATTGGTGTTTTAAGAATATTTTGTTAAATATGATTCAAAGGGCAGAGAACCTATGTAAAAATTTAAAATTCCTGATTCATCGGAGCATTTATTGACTAAAGTTATATTAAATATAATTATTTAGTTCCTTTAGACCATTTTGTTAGCAAATGCATGCCCCAAATTAGCTGATGGTTGCTGATTAGAATGATTATAAGTATATTAAACTATGTTTGCCGTAAATTAAATTGTTTTATTGAATTAATAATATAGGTATTGTCAAAGCTCATAGAAAACGTTTTCTACTTTTACTTTTCAGAAAATATCCTATTTCATTTTTTTTTCATTTTATACAAACACCTGCCGAAAATTACAATTTTATTTATTAAATTTGCAATGATAGTTGATTTATTTTTTGATTTAAACTTCTATCAATGTGGTGGCAACACGTTGATAAAAGCTTTTTTTTTTTTAATTTGACGTGCTCGTGCAGATTAAATTTTATTTTTATTTTGAGAGAAATAAATTGTTGAAAAATATAGTTAAAATATTTCTTTAAAAATTCGTTAAAAATCTAAGCATAATTTATAAATTAAAACATTGGTATCATTAAAAAGATAATTTTTTGAGCTTTAATTTGCTGCAAAATTCTATTTTGTGCTGTATTATTTTTCTGGTTATAGCGACAAAACGCCGAAATTACGCTTAGTTTTTAATTAAAATTCTAATTAAAAATTTAAAAAAATAGCTCCACGGTGCACATTCCTGACCTTCAAGGTATATATATGCCAAATTTGATAACTGTATGTCAAAAGGTTTGAACTGTAGAGTGCCAACACACACACTCACACAAACACACATTGAACTTTATAGATTATCACATCGGGCTTTGGCCAAGAATTCCCGGCCACTTCGCGAAATGGCCAGCCAAAGTAGAAAATACAATATTAATTGCAAGTATTTCGGACTTTGGCCAACGTCTTGGCCAGTTCGCGAATTGGCCAGCCAATTCGCGAGCTGGCCGTACTTCGGGCTTTGTCCGTAACATATATATTTTAAGTAATCAGTTAAAGTGAAAGATGATCCAGAAGAAAAAGAAAATATTTTGGATTTATAAAGATGCTCTTTCATGAGATGAAACGAGTTTGTTTTCTAAACTGTGTAAAAAGGTATGGAATAATTGTGAAAAGTTTTACTATTTTCTGAGAATGGCAATACAACCTTTCGATGGACTACTGGAGCCCACTGTAAAGAAGGATATTTTTAAAGGACATTTACATGCGATTCAATATAGGGAAAGATTTAACTTAAAGTTAAACGAAATGTTTAATTTGAAGTTTAAAATCTTTTTCTTTCTTATCTTTAAGTATCTTTCTAATTCTTAAGTATCTTTTAAAAATGTTTTTATTTACTTTTTTTATGCATTAAGTTTTTAAAAAACTGCATTTATTTTTCCTGAATCGCATTTGTTGTTGTGGCTTATCCTCCTGCTGTCTGACAGTCAGACAATGTCCATTATACCGTTGACCCGGAGAAAGTCGAGGACCAGAAGGGGGGGGGGTATATGTCCTCTCTGGAAAGTCCCAAACAGTCCAGGATGTGACTTATGATTTTTTAATCGCATTTCTTTTTTAATAATTGAACAAAAATATCGAAAATTATGCGATAGAAGAAGTTTTTAACAAAATTTCGGCGTAAGTTGTAACATATAGCAACTTGCGAGATTTATCTTAAGTTGTGTGTGAATCACACACTTAGATGTTCTGCTTTAAATGTTAATATGCACCCTCAGATCAGATTTTTATCTAAGGACTCACCTCTGAAAGATTCTTACAGAAGCTCTCTTAATAATATAAAAAAGAAAACAAAAATCCCTATTTCACCTTCTTGATAACGAAGCAATGAAAAAAAGAAAATAATAATATAATTAATACGAAATAAAAACAAGAACAAATGGTAAAAGAAAAAGAAACATTTGAAATAAAAAAAAATCTAAAAAAGAAAACAAGGGATAACAGGACGAAGAAGCGGATTTTGAACTAACATACATATTTTGAAAAAGAAGAATAGCTTTCCTCTAGCTTGCAGAAATATGTACAGCAACTCTGATGATTATTATAGTATATTGCATTAGCATCCCACTAAGAAGCAACGTTAGAGTTATTTTGGGATAGACCACGTAATTTTGAACAGCAGTCAGATGACGGGATAGCGCCTGAATTGGCACACCCACTTTTCCTTCCGCGCTACAATAGGAGGAAGACGTTCAGCCCCGAAGGATTTACATACATCAAATCCACGATGGTTCTTCAACGAAATTGCATTTCAAACCAAAAACATTTCGGTCCTGAAGCCAAGACATTAGAAATATGCAACCGCTCCTACCAATTCTGAAGAAGAAGAATGTATTAGAAGCTTAATTTGAAAAAATATGGTACAAAATGTGTGTGATAAGAAGCAATCAATCATTTGCTTGCGTCAGTTATAATTCTAATGCAAATTGTCTTTTATGTTTATTGATTAAATAATTTTATCTTTATTTTGCAGTAAATCACTTAATATCATTTATTAACATTATGCCAAGAGACAAAAAATTACCAAACGACTTATCTACTTTAATAAAAGAATGATAAAGGGAAAATAATTTTAAATATATATATTTTTTAATTATTGAAACCTGCCCCATATCCACGGCAAACTGTAACAGATTATCAGTTTTGAAAAAATATATCTGATATTAAATCAATGAAATTACTGGATAATTTTTAGATGCATATAGTGAAGGAATATTTAAACTATTAAAAAAGTAGTTATAATCAAGGAATCGCAAACACATTTTTAAAAAATATAAACTTTTTTCCAAAAATTGTTACAACTAGCCCCAGTCTCCTTTACGCAGTGGCGAAGTTAGGCATATTTCAACCCTAGACAATGCATATTATGAAGCCGTCTTTTATAACTAACCGGTCAATTTAATTTCATATTTTAAACTTATTTTAGGTTAATATGTTAAAAATGCAGATTTTATTACTTTTGAAAAACTAAGTATATTTTATTATTTATCCTGACTTTTGACTGGGCAAAATCCATGTTTGTACACAAAATTATACAAAAAATAAATTAAATGAATGGAGTGAAAGAAATAAGGAATTGACAAATTGTTAAGATTATTCATAGAATTTATATTTTTAAGATTTTATTTGGCAACAAGATTAATTACATTTTTAATCGGATTTCCCTGCGATATGCCCTTAGTCCAACAACTCTAGTCGGAAATCAATTATCTGTGCGAATAAATGTGTTTAAAATTTCAATATCGTTAAATTTATAAACCTTTTGTAATAGAACAATGAATAAAGGTTCTTGGTTCTACCAGAAAACTTTCTTAGGCGTAATTTAATTATAATTTTTTATACTTATAATTTCTAACTGGATAAAAATTCTTGGTGTATAATGACGATAATTGTCTTTTCATGAAGTTTATAGCTAAACAAAGATGGAGTTTAGTTATCTTTGAGCCCTTCTTTTTTTCGGGATTGAAACGAGATAGGATTTCCGTAGATTAACCAAGAAATATTCTAATGCTATCTAATGAATTAATATACTTACTATTCTAAAATGTTGTAAATATTTTTAAAAAATTAGGAAACAGCAATTTTATGGCATTGGAAATATTCTAATGTTTAAATGTAATTTTTGTATTTAAAATTTTTTGATTGATATGAAATATTTGATATTAACAATTATTTTAGCTTTAATTACTGAGAAGTAACCTTTTTTAATGTTTCAAAAACGTTTTAGGAATATTACAGGGGAAAACATATTTATTTAGAAGTTTGGAACATCAATTTCAGGTATTTTTTATTTCTAAAATGTGAATTTTAATGAATTAAGTGCATGCATTTCATGAAGAGGTACCGTTTATATACCGTTATATACTTTATAAATACCTTAAAAACGTATTTTAAATACACACTTTTTGTACGGCACAAAAAAAAATTAATTTTAAATATTTTTATTTTTAAATCCTTAATGTATAATTCATTATAATCAGGATTATGCTATCAATCTTTTTTTTTTCAAATTCACTATCATTTGGCTCTTATGGAAATGGAGTTTAATAAAGTGAATAGATTAACTAATAGGATTATTGAAAATGTAAAAATATTGTGTAATCATCGAGACCATGCAAGTGTACAAAATTTCAGAATTCTACCATATCATGAAATGAGCAAAAATTTGATTACAAAATTTCATCTTCACAAAATGAAACAAATCAAATTAAATAAAAATGTGTAAAAACAAAAAGGTTTCTCAATATACTCAAGTGTTCTTTGTTTCAATGTCAATTATTTCCAAGCAAAAATAGATTACGTCTGCTTAGCAAATCCGTTAACTCTTTTTTTCAGAAAAATATAACTCTCCAAATTTTTAAATTAACTCTAACTCTTTACTGAAATAGATGCTAGAATACTAATTATGAAAGGATAGTTGAGATCTTCCTAAATTCACCTGTCGTGGACATTTTCGGAAAAGCACAAAAATAATTAAAATTTACAAATACATAGAATTGAATAATGAAGGGAAATTATAGTTATAAAAAAAGGAAGTGATAATTTAAAGGCATTGTACATACAGATAAGACGCTTTTTACATGTACGCTGTACCTACAAATTAAAATTTAATTTGTTGCATTTGTTAAATTCGATATGCTTGTGTAAGAATTTCGGAATGAGCAAGAATTTTCAGTGTGTTCTTCTGAGACATGTGATGCTTTTGGTTTCCATTTAATTTAAGTGCTGGTTTCTCATTAATTTTATAGACAAAATACTGTATTTTTCAGTGTTAAAATTAATCATCCTGACAATTTATCTATAAAAATCAAGTTTCTAATCTTGATGAGCTCCATAACCCTTAAAGGTATCTAATGAAATTTTTAATAAATCTTGATTGCTATCGGAAACCCAAAGTCAATAGTTTAAGTATGTTTATAACGCCACTGACTAAATTCAAACATTCATTGAAAAAATGTAGAAGTAACTGCAGGCAAAAATTCAATCTAGTTAGCCAAAGAATGGAAACACACACACACACACACATATATATAATGACCATTTGCCTAGTCGCTCAGTCCCCACCTAATAATTTAACGGCCGTAGGCTGGAATCCCGTAAGCGAACTACATGCCATTTTCCTCTTCAGAACTGTGTGAATAGTCAGTTTAAAAAATAGAGCTATGACTAATCATTTTTAAATATGATGTCTGTACAGTTCCTTTGCACTAGGAAAAGTATAATTATTCACTTAATACAAAGACGTGTTTATTGATCCAAAAAATAGATTCTCGGATTCTAAAACCTCCGCGCTTTTGCGCATGCGCCAAGATGTGTTTATTTAGTCAAAATCGGAGATGGAAAGATGAAAGGAGGAATGTTTGTATTTAGCACTCGGATTATACGCGGGCCTAGAAGGCCTAAAATCTTCAGGTAATTCTTAATATTGTCGAAAAAAATACTGATTCACAATAAAATACTTTAAAGCAATTTTTATTTATTGTGAGGGGTCTAAATATTAAATTATGATGATTAAATAGAAGATTTCTGTTCTTAAAATTTGACAATTCACTTTTTAACAAAATAATACAAATTTTTTAAATTTGAAACCCTTTTTTCATTTGTTATTCAGTTTTTTTAATAACATTTTGAGATTAACAACGATAACTAATCGCAGTCACATTTAATGATATTATATAAAATATATTTCGTGTTGTCTGTTAGTTTTTTTGCCTCTTGAATTAGCCATATAAGTAATCAATACGGAGTCTTGAGTTACAATAAGATAGTACGATCAAAAACGACACGACACTTATATGTACGTGAAAAAAAATCTGTAATGGAGCTAATATCGAGGTTAAAGAATGAAAAAGAATTCCCAAAATGCATTCATCTTTCCACATCTCACCCCTTAGCGAAGTAGTATCGTCGAAAAGTGGTAGTCTCCATGCACCCACTCAAGTATTGAACGTGAATGATAAAATTTACGAGACGCAAACGAAAATCAGACTTTACTGTACTTGCAAACATCATTTTATTAATAATCCCAATATCTACAAATAATGTTTTATTCATGGCTGCAGTATTTACAAATAAAATTTAATTTGGAGCTATTGTGCCTATAAATAATATTTTATCCTTAGCTACTGTATGCCTACAAAGAATATTTTATCCGTAATTAAGGTCAGTGACGGTAATTGGGAATAAAGAATATTTATGGACAGTGACTATGGTATACACGGGTGAAACCTTAACGAGTTATGAAACTTGTGCCTTCTTTAAGGCTCTCTAGAAGATTATAAATACTTTCCCGCTTTTTTCTGTAAAAGTTTCTTTTTTTTTTTTTTTTTTTTTCATCTTTGTTTACTTTAGTTGATACCGCTTTCAAAAAAGTGGAACCAGAATTTTTCTAACCGATGTTCATTCCCACATTGATTACTTGAATGGTAAGTTTCCTAATCATACATTTTCTTTTGTCTCTAGGATACAACGGCTCCGAGTAAGATGAGATTTTCATTTTTTAGATTTTCCCTTCAGAAACAGAATAGGGTTCTCAGTCACCCCTGACAATTTTCATGGTTGGCTAATTAGGAATAGACATTTAATGTAATGAAAAGCTATGTTTTTCATTCATTTTGAATATTTTATTATACGATAGGAAGTGATATTATGTCTAGTAACACTATGGTGTCCTGTCCCATTAACAGCGGCTATTATTTCATGACAAATTAACAGATGATATTTTTAAAAAATCTACCTATATACATAATACTTTTCACTTGTGAAAACTGGTTATTAATTATTATCGAGGCTTATTGATGTCGAGTTTAGAAGAAAACTGAAGAAAGAAAGGGGGGGAAAAAAGGTGCGAAAAAAGGAATTTGAAGTTGATGATGTTTTCTCTTTTCAATAAGAAACATAGGCTGTGTAGATCTCGGATCATTCATGACAAAATTTTAACCAATTATGTTGAAGGTGTGAGGGATGAACGGAGTTGACGGTGGTCAGCTAAATGTGACAGGTTTGATGAGCACGAATTTGACTAAATCGGAATTTGTTTGGTGGTTAATGTTAGTTTACAACTACCGAGAGTTATATAAAAGTCATATTACCTGATCTAGGTAGTATGACTGATCTTATCACTAGGTAGATTTTTTAATTTAGGCGTGGATGTCAGAGAAAAAATTATTTGAATTAGAGATTGAAGGCTGAACTTGAAATGGGAGCTCTATTTTCAATTATTAAATTGAAGTTCAAGCCCTTATTCATTTTAAAGCAAGTATATTATAAATCTTAAGTACTTTCTTCTCGTGTCTCATAATGTTTAGCCATTTCTGTTTTTATAAAGGTTCACATCTCGACTTTTCCTGACAAAATTGAAGGATATAATAAATTATTCCAAATCAAAGGTATTAAATAGTTATAACAGTTTTTATATATTTTTATTGAAAAAAATATAAAGTACTTTGGGGTACTTGGAAAATGATGTAAAATAAATTTTGAGACAATAAACAATAGTTATTAATAGTTTTGAGACAATAAACAATAGTTATTAATAGTTTTGAGACAATAAACAATAGTTATTAATAGTTTTGAGACAATAAACAATAGTTATTAATAGTTTTGAGACAATAAATAATAGTTACTTCAAATCAATTCATTTCTGTGATCAGAAGCCAAAATATTGCTTCCTAATTACCTAATATTTTGTGGGTTATTGGCATTGTTTAATTAACTCCCCAGAATATGATTTTACACTCATATACCTATTTTCCTTTCATAAGAACGTTTTGAATCGAAACAAATAACAACTTCCTACAAAATGTGTTCCCAATTATACTAACTGACTCTACTTTACTAGAAAATAACGTTTTATCTATGAAACTGTATCTGCAAATAAATTATCCTATAAAAAAATACAGTCGAGACTCTGCTTAACGAAATCTCATCTTTTCACTTAAAAACTTCGTTCACAAATTTCTATTTAAAGAAAGAAATTTATAAATTAAATTATTAAAGTGAAGTAAAAGTAACAAATAATTAAAATTTACTACCCAATTCATTGGATTTAACATACATCCTAAAGTCTGAAAAAAGTATGTAATTCCGTTTCGTATACACATATATTAATATAAAGAACACATTTTTTAAAAAAAGTTTTCACAATTTTATAAAGATTGAAATACTTTATACTTAGCATTTTCTTTTCATTGCGTCCTCCCGCTGGTTTGGTGCGGAAGTATGGAGAGGAGAGTGCCAGCTCAGTTGTTGTCATCGTTATCTGACCGCGGTTCAAAATTTCGAGGTCCGTCCCAAAATAGCTCTTGCGTTGCTTTGAAACGGGACGTTAATATAACTAAACTAAAGTAAACTTTTCCTTGCAGTCCGTTTCGTGTTACTTCAAATTCTGTAATAATTTTTTCTTGTAAAGGTTTTTTATAGCCTCTTCATTATCGTTTTCATCACTCATTGTATTTTCTTCTTTGCTTTCTATGATATTTTGCAATGACAATGTCTTCAACAACGGTTGGTACATTTTATAGGAAGAAAAGTCGCGAGTCATTAAGAGTAATCAGTGGGAATGGTCTCCCTGAAACTTTCTTTCATACTCTCTAATAAAGGTGTTTCCCTGCTCTTCCCTCACATAAAAATTTTGAACACTGGATGAGGTAACGAACGCCACGATTGCTCATATTTTTATTTTTGCAGTACTGCACATGAGCATTTTGTACTTTGTAGGAAAAAGAGAGCCGAATATGAATTTTGGAGACGTCTTTTTCTCATGACCGATTAAAATTAAAATTTGAAACTGAATAACAATTTTACTAATATGATCATACACCAATTTCTATTTATCTAAGTTGTTGCGTTTTTAAGTTATCTCGTTTAAACCATGAGAATAATCCTTCAATGTGTGGACGAATACACTGTCAACCCTTTAACGGATTCCGTTCAAAATTTTATGAGAATCAATACTTTAGATAGTTAAACCGTGTACCAGATTTTATTTATCTAAGTTATTTTCCTTTTAGAATTATTGCATTTGTATGCGTGTGAATGTATAAACCTTTTCAAGGGTTTGGCTCAAGTTTGATGCAGATCTATACTTTAGATGATAAAAATGCACACCAAAATATATCTATTTAGCTATTTGCGTTTTGTATTTATCGTATTCACTTCTAATTTGGGAGACAAATTATCTTTGCGTAGATTTTTGTTAAAAATTTCATAAAAAATCTACAAATTTAGAGCAGACCACTTACCAAATTTCTTCTCTCTAGCTTAAAGCGTGGTTGAGTTATCGTGTTCTCAGACAGGCAAACAATCGTTGTTACAAAAATGTGTTTTTCGGTCTCGAGAAGATCTGAAACATAGAGATTTGTCGAAATCGAATTTTGCGAGATCGAATATTTTGACGACTACAATACTTTCTCTTTATATACTTTTTAAATGACAAAGTAAAAAAAAATGGTAAAATTTCGTTAAACAGAAATTATTTTTGTAATATGGAAGGTAAATAACATGTAAAAGTCATTCAAACTGATGCAGAAAACTTCATTAAATGGAATTTCGTTGAATGAATAATCTATTGTAGCTATTACTTCAATAGCAGGACATTAATGTCTTAAATATTACTTATCTTTGGTCATAAAAGAAAATAAGCAACCGACTCTTTTCTTCAATAAATAAAAAGCAAGACATTCGGTTCCTAATGGCACAGTGATTAACTCTGATTGAGGATCATCGATGATGTTCATGGCAGCCAATGTGTTATAGAGGGAAAAAGGTATTGTACAGAAGTTAACTCTTAGTACATCTTTTCCATACATCTGCTAGTTCCTTGTCTTGATGTTTACCATTCTTTATTATCAAACCATCTGCTCTTTTTTCAGTCAGATACGAAATAAGAGAAAGATATTGGTCTAGAAAAAAATATCGGGAATTTTTCAGTTAAAATACGCATGAGCAAGATTTCTTTTGCAAAAAAAATTCCATAAACTGCTAAGAATTTTATCGATATCTGGCAAAAGATTGTATTTCATTTTCTCATAAATAAATTCATTTTTAATGCATAAAGAACTTTCGAATTAATGATTTCAGTAACCGTTAAATATTGTTTATAAAATAACATGTATTAAATTTTATTTATGAAATTTTCGGCTTTGAAAGGTTTTGATATGTAGTAGATGACATTCATGGCTACACTTTGTTTTAAGCAAGAGTTTTTAAACGAAATAATATTGCCAGAATGTTTAAAAATAAAATAAGATCTGGTAGACCATTCATTTCAGCTAATGAGAAACACTGATCGATTAATTATATTTACGTTCTGTTTCGAAGCAACAATAGGACTATTTTGGGACCGACATCGTAATTTTGATCTGTGGTTAGATTACAGAACGGCATCTCATCCCTCAATCCTCTCTCACAATTTTCACGCCGCACCAATGGGTGGACCATTGAGGGATTTAACGTGCACCAGATCCACTAACATGGCGGTTCGTGGGTGGAATCGGGTCTCTAACCTGAAGTCGATACCTTACCATAAGATCGAGTTAGAGATTTGGTGCTTAATGATCATTATTTACGTAAAACAGACATTTTTGAACAAGTTTCTGCGCAATTTGATTCTCACTTTTTAACTGCGTTTTTTAAAAAAATTTAATTTAGCCTTGACTTATTGTAAAAACTTTTTTTTTGAGAGCGAAAACAATGTGTTGGGCCAGGAAATATTTTCTCAATAAAAATCCTGAAAACGCATCATTATCGAATGATTAAATCAAGATCAACATTTTTCATACTGAAACAACTTTTCAATCAATTGAATTGCACACGAAAAAAAAACATTAAAAAAAATCGATAAATTTTATTAGGAATTAATGCAATTTTAACAGTTATCTTTATTGTCTTAATTTTTCTTTATGTTTTGCATTAGGAATATTTATCAACTGGCCAAATCGTTAACAAAGCATATTATTTCAGTGCATAATGGAATTTACAAATAATACTTTGTTGAAAGTAAAGTGAAATGTAGTGAGAAAACTCATAGATTCTTTACTCAAATGCATTTCTCTTATAATGCTTTTGCTATCTATGAATCCAAAAAGGTCAGTACTCGAGAATTCTCTTAATATTACATCACTTGAATTTTTTTTAAAAAAAAATTCAGTGTTGAAAGGTGATGATACCTGTCCTTTAATCTCTACTTTGAGTCTTCAGTGTATTATCCAGCTAGTGGGTTGGCACTTAAATGGCCAGTCTGCCATTTTAACGTCATCTTGGATTTGGCGTAAATGTGATGAATTTTCAGAAATGATCTTGAGCATAGAGGGACCTACAGGGACCTATTTGTATATATAGAATCTAGGAATAAACTCCTTGTGTGCCAACCAGTATAACACAAGGTTTATAAACATAAGTCAATACTCAATTGATAGTGGAAGGAAGCTTCAGATGCAGAAAATACAGGCACAAATGCAAATCAAAAGGGGGGAAAAACAAGAATATAAAAATAAGAAATAATAAGAATTAACAAAGCAATCCTCCCCTCCCCGCGAATATACAGAAATACAAACAGAAAAAGAAAAAAATATTCACATGCAGACAGGATCATTCAGTAATTTAGATTATACAATGGGAAAGCCTCGCAAACATGATCAAAATAAGATATTCAAAATACAAAAACACAAAGCATAAAATTATATATGTAAAATAGGCACACAAATACGCAGAAATGTAGTCTAAGTAATACTGGAAAAAATACTGTTAATATATGTACAAAATGAATCATATATATAATTTTATATAAACAATTTTTAAACATTCATATTTTATTTTTTGAAATAGCGAATGAAAAATGTCATTTCCATGACGAAAATTGGCAGGTGCAGCACACATTTTTCGATTTAACGTTGAAAAAGTGTGATTTTCCATATTTCTGAAACTTAGTTTAGATCCATTTAATTATACTTACGCCGCCTATTATAAATAGTAGGGATATTTAGGGACGGATCTCATAATTTTGAACCATGGACGGATGACGAAGGCGTTACTTGTGTCGGCACCTCCTTTCTTAGCTTCCACGCCATTTTAGCAGGAAAACATTTGGTCCCAACGTATTTAAAGAGCATCAGACCAATTTATGCAGCTGTATTTTGCTGAACTGGGTTTCGAATCTGAAACATTCCGGGTTCACAGCGTACACACACACACACACACACATATTTCATATTATGAAATTTTTTCAAGTAAATTGGGTTTCCGATTTAGGTAAGAATATAATCAGATAAAATCTAACAAGCGACATGAATTAAATAATATCATATTCTGCTGAAACAAAATGCTCGAAGCTTGCTCTAATCAACGAAACTAAATCATGTCAGTTCTTCCGAAACAATCTTCGCAAACTGGTAATCCTATAAGAGTGAGCTCTGTTGATTCTATTATACTTGTGCCTTCTATACTTCAATTTCCATTATTCAGTTGGTCTATTCTGAAACTGGCAGATCATTACTGCATTATATAGACTATGTGCCAGATAATATATTTGGATAATTAACTGTGGCTTAGTTATTCCTTTAAGACATAGTGTCAAGCAGAAGCAGCTGTCTGCAATGTGATAAATTGCAGACAGATGCTTCTGCAACAATTCTCTTCATATTAGTGGCGACGCAAGTGCATGATAAGTCACATCACTGTTACTATGACAACGGATCTATGAATAAAATGTAAAAGTATGAGGAAATTCTGAATTCATTTTAAATATTGTATCATATCCAAAGCATAGAGTTTTATTGAGATGACAACCATAGAGTATTTACTGGAAGG
This sequence comes from Argiope aurantia, assembly GCA_026543865.1. Classification (NCBI taxonomy): domain Eukaryota; kingdom Metazoa; phylum Arthropoda; class Arachnida; order Araneae; family Araneidae; genus Argiope; species Argiope aurantia. Next base: position 28,242 of record JAPMOR010115007.1, on the reverse strand, counting down.
AAATTTAAACGAATATGTGTTAGTGTCACTATAAATGCAACATTTATCAACTATCCAATTAACAATTTTTTATGTCCTCTAAAAAGAAAATTAAAAGTAAGATTTATCCTTGGTAATGTTGATTAAATATGCTACAAAAATTGAAAGGCCTACTTTGAAAATGAAACTATTTACTCATTACAAAAATTTGTGACTTCGTCTCATCCAAATACGTAACTAGAAATAAAATATATAACATTCTGTTGTCATTAAAGTTTATCATACCAATTCTGCTATTCATAGTCATGATTGTATGTTGTAGGAATGATTTGATTAGCGAACGAAATGTACTTTTATTCTGCATTTAAAAAGAGACATGTAATTTATTTTCTTTGGATTTAAGCCCAATTAAATCCTACGATTTGAGAAAATATGTCATGATCAACTAGCCCATCCATTCCACTTGTTCGCTAATAATTTTTTATAATCTATGTTTTATTTATTTTTATTTAAGATATAAAAAATTATCACTATTTTTCAGAAAGTATTTTTGGGGGTTTTACATAAGATCCCTTGGAAGACGTCTGGATTCATCAAGGGGCCGAGAACAGAAAATGTTTGGGAATTACTGCATTGAGAAATACTTAAGGCCAAATAGTGGTTTTATTTAGTTTATTTATATTAACATCCAGTTTTTAAGCAATACTAGAGCTATTTCGGGATGGATCTAGTAGTTTCGATTCAAGATTAGGTGGTGAGACGACACCTGAGCTAGCATTCCACTCCTCAAACTTTCGCGTAATACTAGTGGGAGAAATTTTGACCCCCCCCCCACAGATTTAACATGGTCTAGATCCGCTTTCACGGCGATTCTTCGGTGGAATCCTGTTCCTAACCTGAAACCCACCAACCCCGAATCCGAAATCTTACATCCGGTCACCGCTGCTCCTGGATAAGTCGTGACAAACTTTTTTTTTTTTTTTTAAAGAAAAAGAGGTCTGGTGGTGAAAAATCAGGGTGTCGTCCTCGTCATTTTATCACGACTCAAAATTACAAGATCCATTTCAAAAATAGCTTAAGAGTTGCTTTGAAACAGGATGTAAAGGCGATATCAATAAGTGACGCATTTATTTTGATCACAATAAAAAAAATGCATTGGATGATAATAGGAAACGGAAATGAAAATATTGCCAATTTATTACTTTTTGACAAAATTGCTAGTCATGTTGAGGCATTTGTCCCAGTCCTGGATGTTTGAAATTTCAGAACGCCGTCGGCTGCCAGTGCAACCTCTACGTTTCGCTTGAGATCATCCTCAAAGTCAAGCTTCTGATCACCAAGAAATCTCTTCATGTGTCCAAACAGATAAAAATCTGAGAATCGAGGATATTTTCTGGAAAAATTTGCGAACAGTTTTCGCCCATTCATGCAATACTGTAAAGATTCGGATGGGAAGTCTTGAAGCCCGGACTTGGAACCTTACAGTTTTCATCTGTTTGGATGCATGAAGAAGCTACCCTCGACTGTAAAAAGTTTGACTTTGACGACAATCTCAGATGGGCCAATGGCGCTCTATGAGACATGGATTTTCAAGCTGATCCAGCACTATGACAAATGCCTCAACATGAATGACAGTTAAGTTAAATAGTAAGAAATTGGCAATGCGTTATTTATTGCATTTTTTATTATTGTGTTCAAAATTATGTGAGTTATTTATTGATATCCCTTCGTATAACTAAATTAAATTGGGAATACACAATTTTGAGTATTAAATACTAAGAAGAAAATGACAACATTTTTACTCTTTATCAATAATTTTCTCTATTTTTTCCCGCAAAATTTGACTTCTATGTCGAAAATAACTACGGCAGTTGAATTACTACTTCATAAAAAACGCTGTAATATTATAAATTCTTTAGGTAGTCGGAAACAAAATCATTCAATCGAAGTCAGAAAATCATTTAAAGAATCTGCTGTTGCTTGCTACTTATTTCTTGTCAGAAAATTTGATGTAAATCAAATCTTTCAATGGTGGATTTAACAGAAAGATCGAGCCATTTAAGCTGCTTTTATTTCTTTACTTATGATTTAATTGTTCTCCGCATTAAATAAAATAAATAGAAATGAAATTATTTGCCATTTGTTAATGTGCGATTTTTCGAATCTTTCAAAATGTATCGTGGTGTGCAGCTAAAAGTGACCAAGACAAAAGGAAAAGGATGTATTAATGCATTCTTGATATTTTAACCAATGGGAGTGGTCTCCTGATAATTTTCTCGCATACTCTCTAACGAACTTGTCATGCCAGAGAACGACTTACATGGCAATGTCGTACAATAGTTATGAAATATTAATTTTTGGCGTGAATTTAGCATTTTTATTGAATCTATTATGTCATTTTTGGCGAGTTATTTGGCGATTAATCCCTGGCATGCGTTAATAATATCCAAATATTGAATCTATATTTAAGGCAAGTTTTTCTCAACCGATTGAAACAAAAATTGGACAGAAAGCTGCACTTGTGGTCACAAAATCCCTAATTAAATTTCATATATTTAAATCTTCGCGTTTTTAAATTATCGCGTTTACTTGTTTTTGAAAGTACGGACCGACAATGAGTCAACCCGTAGTTGGATTTGGCTCAAAATTTGTCAGGTGTCTACACAATAAATATTTAATCTGTATACCGACTTTTATATAGCTCTTTTCGTTTTTTAATTATCCTGTTAGTTTATATTCGAACAGACGAACTTCCTCTTAGCAGATTTTACTCAAAATTGGATATAAATCTACAAATTTGATGTAAAGATCGTATACCAAATTTCAACCGTCTAGCTCAAGGCGTGTTTGAGTTCTCTGTGTCACAGACAAACAGACGGACATTTAAAAAAAAATGTGTTTTTTTTACTGAGGGATGTCTAAAACGTTTTCATCAAAATCTGGAGTTCGAATTTTTTGATGATTACTATACTTTCTCTATACAACGCATACAAGAAAGAAAAAAGTCATTTCTGTAATAGCAAAAATAATACATATCAATAGATGGAAGAAAATATTGTATGCTGACGATATATTGGTATGCGATGCGTGATGTTCCTTGGTACAGAGGTCAAAATTTTAAAGCAACAAGAATACATTAATTCAATTCTCCTTTTATTTTAATTTGGTCACGTTTAGCTGTATATCGACCAATAATATATTATTAAGCAGAATATTCAGTTTGTTTCAGACAATCATCATCCTTTTCTTTGTGAGCATGCCAAACGCATAATCAGCATCTTCGACTTCAGAGTAATAATCAGGTTAGTTTGAGCAGTGTGGACTAGAATGTATACATTTCCGAACATTTTATACTATCAGAAAGATAGTATCTTTTTTTACATCAAATATAATTCTGCTGACCGATGAAGAATTATCTGGTATAAAAGCAACTCTCTTTGGTTTATTTTTTGCATATATAAGAAATTGTATTTTCGTTTCCAAAGAATTTTTCTTTTTTTCTTATACTTCACATCTGCACATGGAGAATCATTTAAGGATTTTATTTTGTATAACTCAAGTGTTACATTTCCCTATATCCATTATATTTCCTGATAAAAACAAAACCTTCTGTTTTAGATATGATTTTTGTAAATATGCTAGGCATGTCGTAGAAGATGGTAGTTCCTACACTATTTTAGCAGAGCAGAACAAGCATAATGTTAACATTATGTGAGTCTCGTATACATGTACACTATATCCTATATGACATTTTGAACCAAACTGAATCTGAGATGAAGTTCTAATTCATTAATTGGATACTCCTTAGTTAAAAAACCTCCAGCCGAAATATGAAAACAAGTTACTTTGAAAATTAGCATTTGCATTTTTTTTTTTACTTTGCTTTGTTTTTACATCAAGTAATCTTCATTATCACAAGTTGATCTTAATTAATTAGTAAATAGACATCTTGTGAAAAGTCTTTGTGAAATGGTTCAAGAAAAGATAAAGGAAGAACCTAATTGCTCCAACTTGAAGATGCTTCTTTTTAGTCGCGCAGGAAGACAATAAAAATCAATATTCTTGCCCTGCGGAATACTATTAATTTCCTCTTACTTGATAAATTTAAAAACAAAATTCTTGGATATTTTTTGGCTTTATAAGAGGAGTTGAATTTACTTAATTCCACTTGAATAAGGCTTTTTGCAGAAAGGTAGAGTGGTATTTTTCAAAATCCGTTTTAAAAAATGAATAATTGCATAAAAATTGAGTGAAATCTTAATTTAAAGAACTAAAAAATTTCAACTTTCTTTAATTAAAAAATTCTTTGTCACTTTAAAAGTTTTTTGAACTGCCTATTAATAAAGTAATTTTTATCTATCTCAATTTTTAATGGAAGATTCGTCTTTAACTGAATTGACTGAAGTGGAAAGTTTCCCAGAAATATTACCTATCAAAGTATTTTTGTTAATCGTAGTTTTCAGATTAATGCAAAAGAAATATTTATCAGAAGCGTGGAACAATTTTTCCAGAGATATTCCTTTCCAACTAAGTTATTTATTAACAATATTATTAAATATTCAAGTAAGATTTCGTTTTTCTTTCTTTTTACTAAAAGTAATTTATTTCTCCTTTTTTCAAAAAATTTCGAAACACAACAAGATTACCTTTGTTAATTTTTTTCATAGAATCACCCCATTTACATGTGCATAATGGTCATCTGTTGTATTGTGACAACATACACAATAAGGCATCTTTTAGCATTTAAAACTCACTAAAAGGAACTGACGAGAGATAAGCATTCTTATCCAGTACCGAAATGTCAATAATTTGTACTCAAGAAGTATTATCTCGAATTATTATTATCGCATGAATGTAGTAATGCAAAACGAAAACTGTTTTATTTTGACTAGAATTACATAATTTCCCTTTGCTTACATTTAGGAAATTAGAATCCAAATTTTAAACAAACAATGACATACGCTAAAAGTAGGTAAAAGAAACTCAACCTGCGTTCAACCATGTGTTTCTTAAATCATTTTGGCAGTGAGTTGGTATCATTATCATGTTTCTAGTTGTCAGCTCCAGGAGTTAGTATTGTAGCCCTCAATGGGGTAACCTAATCCGACGAGGATGTTTGAATACCTAGAACTTGCCAGACATTTTACTGTTGGGGATAGCAGAGTCTCAAGATCTCCAGAAACCATTGTCCTCAGCCTAGCTTGGTACCGCGGTCCCCTTTGATAATTATTCACACTCTACCTACTCAATGTATTCACTCGCTATAGTGATACTGATATTCTAGTAATCCGCTTTCGTTGGACCATGTTGCCTACTTCCAATTATTCATGGCTTTTGGATCCTTTTCTAGTTGTAGAAGGCTTCTGCGGATCATTTCATTATTTCAATTCATATATATATATATATATGATTTTTCTTTGTTATGAAATTCTTTTTCTGAGTCTGATATATTCTGTAAGAGATATTATTTACTACTGAAGTGGCATATCAGGAAATATGGAAATAAAAATGTTCATGTTTCTTTCCGTTCATCGTTTTTTAACTAAATTAGTAATCACATTAAAATATAATAGCATTAAAAATTCAGTTATCTTTCTTTTTAGAAAAAACCTGTATTAGAAGATTATAAATTGAATATTACATTTGTAAGTGTAAGAATTCTTTAATTTTTTTCTATTAAGGCAGTAATATTTTTTGTAAAAATTATTTACTTATTTCCTTGCTATTCATTAAAAGAATATGTGTTGTGATGACCAAATATGACTCTTATATCATTTACTATGTTATAAACCAGGTTCACTTTGTACAAGTAACATTATGTTGAAAAATCAAGATTCTAGAGAAAGCTGATTGCAACAACTGGTTTTTCAACAAAATATTTTTCAAATTAACTTAACTTATGAGAAAATATCTAACTTTTTAGTAATGCACCCATAATTGTCTGTGATAAAGAAAATTTACCCATATTTCTGTTTCACTTGGAGAAATACCGCGAAAACCTCCTTCCATTCCTAAAGTGCATATCAGTCTAGCGGGTTTTTAACCCTTTGCACTAAACAGGTGACTTATGGTCACCATTCAAAGCGGTACATAATTCTGAAGTTTTATTTATTTATTTTTCAATTTTGATTGTTAAAAATACTTACAGAAGTGTAAGAAAATGTAAATGAACTTTTCGGGGAAATACAACAAGAAACAATAATATATATTTATTTTTTGGAGAAACAAACAAGCCCTTGTATTAAGTGAATAATTTTGTATGGAATTACTTTTCCGAGTGCAAAGGGTTAATACTGATGGTTGAAAGCACAGCCAGAGGATAGAATCGATAAACTTATTTCTCCGATTTATGCTTTTATTTATTCTTCAACATTTATTAGCAAAAAATTGTACAAGAATCGTTTAGTTGATCTTTGCTTATTTTTTTAAAGATTGATTAATTATTAATGTGTTTCATTTTCCAACATGTGAATATAGTTAAGGTGGAAAAAAGTTTCAATAGAAGAGTAGGGTTTTTTTTGAGGGAGGGGGTTAGATTGGAGATTGTGTAGATTTTTTTTCCAGTAGTATAAAGAAGATCTAGAAGGGAGATTAAAGAAATTCGTCAACGATCATCCGAATATTATTACGATATACTTGCTAAGCCTCTCCACAAATATATTAAATTTTCATACCCACATTTCATATATTTTTTGAAAAAGAAGTTCCCGAAATTTCTTTTTTTTGAATGCATTGAATTTCGATTTTGAAAATCAGAAATCTTACTACATGCTGTAATACATTGCAATCTATCACCGTAGAATTTGCTATAAAATTTATTTTTCAAACTCTGAACAGCTTCAAAAGTATCTTTTGATTTATTTTTCAAAATTCAGAAAGAAAATTGCACATTTGTGTTGTTATCATTGAAAAAATAATTTTCTGAAATTTTAAAATGATATGAAAATTGTTTTCCTATGATAATAATTTTCTTAGTAAATTACAAAAGGCGTCAAAACTTCGCTTGATTACTAATTAAATGATTTTGATTGCAATTTCGAAAAATTGCAATCGATTGCAAAATCTTCAAGGCATATATAATCGCACTTCAAAGTATGTTAAGTCAAACACATTAGCTTTATATTGTCTGTCTCTGTAGCGCGACAATAGACACACGCATATAGGCAGAGACATATTCGTTGGTCTGGCAAGAATATAGAACTTGCTATTATCCCAGTCATATCCATCAAAGAGACAGATATGATTTAATGTATACGTCTGGAAGATATCTCTGAGGATAATCGGACTGACCTGTATGTCTTCCCGTGAGACATCATTAATTATCAACTATATAGAGACGCCATTCTTGATCCGATTGTCCGTTCTTGTGGATGTGCAGAGGGTGACTATACCATCCTATAAGCCGATAATGTTTGTCCACTCAGAGATTGTTTGGCAGAAAATTTGCTTCATGTGGAGATTATAAAGCATATGTATTATCAAAAATGTTTCCTAGACTTTTACCAGTTTCAGCATTTTTGGAACGCTCAGGGAAGATCTATTGCCGCAGTTGTTCCAGTTCCTACAACCCAATAAGATCTTCAAACTGCCTTGACAGAGTAATTAATGGCATTTGCTATCAACTCTGTTAATAAATACCATCACTTTGCCATGAATTATAACTATCGTGCCTGATAGAGATCACGCCCCTTACTGGTCATACATTGAGATTAGATACTAGGGTATTTTTTTTGGGGGGGGGAGGGGTATGTTTTCGTTTTGAGTAGTTTCGAAACAGAAAATAAGGCGATATTGCTGTGCCTAATATTTTTTGCAAAGTTCATTAAATTCCAACTATTAGAAATTAAAAAATCACACTTTTTCGGATTTTTGCATTATTTTTAGAAGTCAGTGCATTATTATTAAAGATTATTGTGAAAATCGTAAATCTCATTTGTATTGCATTTTGAAATTAATAAAATAAATATAGGAATTCGAATTATACCTACCATTATATTATAATGCTCATTTAAATTAATGTTTTTAAACAGAAAGTGAAAAAAATTGATAATGAAATTTAAAAACGAAATCTCATTTAAATCCGTTGAAAAACATTTGAATCGGAACTGCTCTATCTTTTTGGATTTCGCAGAGTTCTCTCGTACAGTCTGAATGGCTCTCGTCGTAGATTTCTAGTAAATCGAAGCGCTTCGTGACGTCATCGCACTGCGACGACGGTAGCTGTGACGTCACATCCAGCGGCATTCAAGAATACTCCTGATCTTGTCTACGCGAGATCAATGTTCAGTCATTCATAGGCTCAGAGAGGCGGAAGGATACATAACTTACTCATTGAATTTTTTAAAGCTGCCCAGAAACCGTCTATCTTGATTAAATCTCTTTTAAGAAAGCAAAAAGAAGATGGGTGATTTTTTTTTCTTTTTATCTTCGAGGCATGCTTTTGGAGGAACTAAATTTTGGGTTTTGCATTTTCAGAATTTTTTTTTAAATGCATTTAATACAGATTGGGACTTTGATAAAGAACGGAAAATGAAATATGGCCTTTGTATGTCATTTTTGCTGTAGATATTGTTTTTATTGTAGCTTCAATTTGTTTTCCCGCCTATGAACTATTCATTCACAATTTAGAGTTTTTGTTTGCGCGTGTGTTTACAGAAGTGTATAGACCTGCTATTAAGGCGATAAAATATATTAAAAGAGTTTCGTCCTAGATAAATTACGTTCGAGTGAACCATTTTTTATTTCTTTAATTGATGTTGAAAAAAATTTGTTTTTGCAAGTAGGTGCAGATCAAGCTTTGAGAAGGTTTCTAGGCAATGCGAGTTTTCGAGATCTGAAGGAAAATTCTTCCTAACTTCTAAAACCAGGTTTTTTAAAATCATTCTTTAACTTTATTCAGATATTTTTTATCGTTTTTAACTTAATACAGATATTATTTTATCGCTTTCAACTTAATTTCCGTATAAGCATTTCTTAAGCTATTAATGTTATGATAACCTGAAATACCAAAAACTTAATTGCCGATTAAGAGCGCTGGTTTCTCGCTGATATCTCGCGTATAAAAAAAATAAATTTCAATTTGAAAATTTAAACGAAATGATAAAGAAAGTACAAATATTTATTTAACATAACCCAAGTACTTTTAAATGAAGATTATCCGAACATTGCTTGGCTGTTGATTTGTACGTCAGATTTCTTTTTTTGTCGTTTTAACTTAATCTAAATATTTTTTTCATCGCTTGTCATTTAATTCAGATATTTTTTTTATCGTTTTAACTTTATCCGGATATTTTTTTATCGTTTGTTACTTAATCAAGATATTTTTTTATCGTTTTAACTTCCTGATACTTATTTTTTATCGTTTTTGACTTAATTTCCGCATAATCAGTTCTTAAGCAATTAATATTATGACAAGGTGAAATATCAAAAACTTATTTGCCGATTAAGAGCGCTGGTTTCTCGCTGATATCTCGCGTATAAAAAAATTTAATTTGAATTCGAAAATAATTTTAAACAAAATGACAAAAAAATTGCAAAACTTTTTTTAGCATAACCCAAGTATTTTTTTGTCCGAAGATTGCTTGGCTGTTGATTTGTTCGTCAGATATTTTTTTTATTGTTTTAACTTAATCCAGATGTTTTTATCGTTTAATACTTAATCCAGATATTTTTTATCGTTTTTAACTTAATTAGTATATTTTTTTAACGTTTTCACCTTAATTTCCATTTAAACAGTCCTTACGCTATTAATATTATGATGAGTTGAAATAACTGAAGATTTATTTGCCGATAGCGCTAGTTTCTCGCGTATAAAAAATTTAATTTGAATTTGAAAGTACTTTTAAACGAAATGACAAGAAATTACAAAACTTTTTTTTAACGTAAATATTTTTAAACCAAGATTGCCCGAAGATTGCTTGGTTGATTTTTATGTCAATCAATCAACTGCAAAACAGTTTAGACTACGCCGGATTTCAGGCAAGTTTTAAAGCATGGAACAAAAAAAGATCCTAAAAATAATGTTTCTAGATTTGATCGATACTTGAATCAGTTCGAATGTACAGCTTTTGCAAATAAAAAAAAGTGCTCAACATTAGATTATTTTGGAAGTAATGCAAAAAAAAGAAAAGAAAAAAGATTGTAGGTTTCCCCCCCCCCCCCGAAGTTACGGACACCTTGGCAGTTGCCAATTTTGTCAATTTCATCAATTGGGCTTATATTTGAGAGACCAATTAATTGTTGCCAAATAATAACCATCTTATAGAGATTTAAAGTACAAATGCATTAATATTCCTATCTGATATTCAGTTACAATTTTAAGCTATTTTTTGTGCATGGTATTTGCCCGAGAAAATTAAAATGCCTCTAAAGGAACAAAATATATAGCCAAAACCGCAAGGAAATTTAGCTCTCCCGTATCACCATAAATGTTCAAGGACATCAGTTTGATATTTATAAATTTACAATAAGATATTTTGTAAGCAATAAATTAAAGCATTTGCTTCAATTTACTCTTATTTGAGAAAACATCTTTTCACTGCATCCTCCAAACAAGATGCTTATTGAAAGAATTATATTATTATTCATTTATTATATAAACTTCGATTCATGGTTTTATTATTAAGCGTCTGGTCACATTTATACACTGCATATAACGTTTTAGCACTACATATATTTTATAAATTTACTCACATTATTTCATACTTAAGCATTTAATTCGCATTTATGTACTGTCCTATAACATATTATATAAACTTACGTTCGCAATATTATTATTAGGCATCTGATTTGCATTAACCGCCTCAAAGGCATTTATGTATTATATAAAATTTCATTCTCTGGTTCATGCATGATTAAGCACCGAATTAACGGTTAGATTCCAATGAATTATTGTACTACGTGCAAAGGCATCAGTTTAATTTAATTATAATAACGTCCTGTTTTGAAACAGCACTTGATCTATTTTGGAACAAACTCCTAGTTTTGTATCGTGATCAGAAAATAAGGACGGCATATGAGCTATAATCGTCTTTCCGACCTTCCTTATTGAAAAAGTAGGAGAATTTTTGATTCATGATACCAGTCGTAACTTGCATCAAGATTATATACATGCCGCATATTTTAGCGGAATCTTTTTTCGAACCTGAAACCCTTCAGACAAGTTTTTATCACTAGGTCACTACGGTTTATCAGGGGACATCAAAGAAGTGTGTCAAATACATATTTCTGTTGTTAATATAATGTCCAAATAATCAGCCCTTTTGCCTTTTAATTATTTATTACATCGGATTTTACTACTGGACTACACGGATTCAACACAAGAAAAAATATCGAGATATATAGGAAATAATCCAGAGCCCTTTAAAATTATTATTACCTCTATTTATCGATTCCAAAGTCAACCAACCTTGCTTTTATTCAGACTCATTGTATTCCCCATCATAAAGGGAAGACACCTTCTAGATTTTTCCTTTTTCGGGATTATTGTGACCCAATTCGCCACAAGAAATATTTAAAATGCGACGGAATTTTATTTAAAGTTTATGATTGGGGGAGTCTTTCTTAGGCTGGTTATCATTTTAACCATTATATTTATTTTAGAAGGACATTTGCGCTAGTTATTACTGTTAATATGATTACCATTCTGATTATTCACGAAGTACCAGTTGGTACTTTTGACACATCAATATATTCTTTCACTTCATTTGATAAGGAATTTTGTATTTTTTTCGGAAAAGTATCTAAATAAAGAACAGCGTGACCAAGACCTCAGCATTTTATACTAATTTTTAAATATCTCACGATCTGAAGAAATAGAAAACGTTCGAGGAAAGATTTATGCTTACACTTCAAAAACTCTAGACTGCAAAAATCAGTGTATGTCATTTGCTTGACTGTTCAGAGTAATTATTGAATGAAATGAGTTTAGATACTCAACGAATATAACTATTATTTAATATTTCAGTAGATTCTACTCAAAATTTACCTTGTAAAAGATATATCATTTATAGAATCTTTAAATTTTTAATGTAAAAAATTCATCTTACCACAACTCATACAGAGAAACTGGTTCATATATGAACAATCAGCATTTTCCCTCCAAATGGCCATTTTAAGTACGAGGATGAGGAGTTACTCGAGTAAGTACGGAGGCTCTCAATTCCCTTGGTGGCTTAGTAAACACATTATGGGAAGCGATTATTCTTATAATCACTTTAATAAAAGTTTTTACATGTAATTCCCCGTGCTGTGTAAATGCAATAAATTTCTTTTTTTTATTTAAATAAAAAAACAAAATATTTAATATTGTTTGCTGTAATAATCTTTATATATGTAAATGAAAGATGAGTTTATAGCCGAAACTTAGTGTCAATAATGCTTAAGAACATAAATCAAGCTATATAATGAAAAATGTCAAAATTCAATAAGAATTCTAAATAAAATGTATAAAAGAGTTTACAGAAAGTTTTTTTTTTTCAGTTTATTTCCAGGAGACATCGGGGATGAAAACGAATACATTGAACTAATTTACATTTTCACTTGTACTAATAAATTTTAAAGAAATTTACACTTTAACACAACAATCATCAGAAGGATATGTATAGCAAAAATTAAATCAAATGTAAAAATTATTTTTAAAAGCACATTTTTTATGTGCTAAAAATTTAGAATTTTTTTATCTGAATTATATTTTTATTTGTAACCTTTTATTTATAATGCTTTATTATAAATATCGTGAAAGCTTGAAATCAGTTTTTTCTCAAATTCATTATGAAGTGACAGCACTAGTAAAAACTTAAAATTAAATTAAATTTATCGATAAATCGATAATTAATGTATGTAAAATTAAAATAATTCATTGTTATCGAGAATGAAATAAATGCGCAAAATTTCATATACCTAGCATACAAGAAACTGAATGTAAAATCGATTATAAAACGCCACATTTACAAACATGAAACAAGTCAAGTTGATTAAAAGTGTATAAGAAGGTATTTATTTTCATCATTATATTATGAAACAATCCTAAATGTACCGAATAAACATAAAGCAATAATTACTTGTTATAACTTTTTATTTTATTATCATTTTATTTTATTATCATTTTATTTTATTATC
>JAPMOR010115007.1:4455-15134 GCA_026543865.1 Argiope aurantia | reverse complement strand
TTTTATTTTATTATCATTTTATTTTATTATCATTTTATTTTATTATCATTTGAATTTATTGCTAAAGTCTGCTACAGAATATTTATTGTAAAGCAAATTAAATTTGTTTCCGCCATTACATTGTGAAGAAATCTTGAATATATCTATAAAAATACACAGCAATAATTGCTTGCTGTTTGGCTTTATTATTATTTTATGTCAACAACGTATGAATGAAATAATTTTAGAATACAAAATGTCTCATTATTCTTAACTTGATAAACCTAAATTCTAAATTCTTTTAATCTGATTATTTTCAATTTCTGAAGCAATAATTTCTCAATTCAGTGTCCAAATTAAATTTAATGTCATTGTTTGCAATTATAAGGTTTATTTTGTGATGCAATTAAAGTGTTGTTTTATCCAATTTGTTAAATTTCAGATAAATGAAAGTAGTAGCATGGTAAAATCTTAAATTTCAGAACATTGAATGTGAATAAACAAAATTTGAATTTGCTTCCTGAAAATTTAAATGCACGAAAGGATGGTGAATATATTCCAGGTGGATATTTCTTGTTAAAAGAAAAAAAAATGTGCCTACTCTCGTGACAAGACGAACGCAAACAATTTTGATACCAAAAATCTAGTTTTAGTGTATTTTGGCACTGAATCAAATTTTGTTTAACAATCTTCTTAACGCAATCTGGTTTAGTACAGCTAGATTTACGTCATTTTTAAAGCGGGACTAGAACTATTATGACACTGACCTTCATAGTTTTGAATTGTGTTTAGATATCAAAAATGCCATCTAATCAGGTCTCTCTTTTCTAAAATTTCCACATCACATAAGAGGTTAGGTTTTTGACTCCAATGAATGAATCTAGTTCGGTTATCCGATAGACTTTTGATAGTATCAATTCTCGGACACAGTTATAAAATATTCGATATAATGTCTCTGTCATATCAAAATATCGTATGTCAAATTTTTAAAAACATGTTATTGATGCAAAACGCATGTAGACTTGTCAGTTTTGATCTGGTATTGTTGTTGGTGATATGTGATTGCTGTATGCTATCACAAAATATTGTGCATCGCTAGTAGTTCCAACTATCACATAAAAATGTTTTGATATGTGTGTGTGTGATTTTTGACTTGTGACATTTTGATATAACAGTGAAGATAAAATTTTCTCCTGAAGGCAGGAAAAGATCTTGGTTTTCCTTTCTTCTATACGCAAGAATATTCTTATTCAAATAAGAAAGGGGCTATGTGATTGTTTCAAACCGTCTAATTTCAAACGTAACACCATGTTTAAAATGCTAAACGTTTTTACATGAACTGCTTTTAATTGATTTTTAAATCTGCTTTTAATTGAGTCAATTTTAGCATTTTTAAAATTTTATCGGTATTTCTTATAAAATATATTTTTTGATTAAATCGATCGAAGTGGGATATTTTTAATTGAAAATAAAATTAAATTGTCAGATTCAAAATGCTGAAATAACGCTTCATTTGATCACGATACAGCTCAGATATTCCAACATGGCAGCTGTAGTTTAAAATAAATTAATACATTTTTTTTAAATTCCGAATAACATCAGTTGTAATGCTTAAAAGTCTGTTATCTTTAGTGATAAATTTAATGACTTTTATTTGTACCCCAGCATATGAAATAAATAATTATTTTATTTTATTCTTGCTTTTCAGATCAGCTAGCATAATGAATTTTCATTTATATTGGTTTCATAAACACCATACAATCAAAATTAGCACATTAGTGAGAAATGAATATTACCTTGAGCTATAGCATGAATTTTGTTGACTAGAAACTACTATTGCGATGATAAAAACGAAAAACAAGATATCATTTCAGCTGTGACCACTTTTATAGATGAAATTACACATTTTGTAGTATTTATTCCATGCCTCGCTCCATCAATTTTTAATTTTTTCATTTCACTGCGTTCATATACTAATTACTTAGATAATGCAGCACAGCTAGAAAATATCGTCCTTGAAACTGTGAAAATAATTGATATCCCGAAACAAAATGGGAATGTATGTTTACACAGCGAAAATTCGTTGGGTTATTTTTGATTATTAACAATAACCGCAATTTTTAATTATCGTTGCTTTTACGCCATTGTCAAAAGTCTGCAAACTTTTAAAAATATAATAAAAATGCGAATAATAATGGGACATGAAAATAATTGGGAGAACCATCATTCCTTACAAATGTTTTTTTTTTTTTTTTTTTTTTTTTTTTTTTTTTTTTTTTTTTGTATATGAAGAGAAAGTACTATAAAAAATATGCAAAAAGAGAATGTAATAATCGACAAAAAATTCGACCTGGATCTCGCCATGTTTCAGATCTCCCTGAATCCGAAAAATACAATTTATGTTTGTCCGTCACTTCGTCTCTTTCTCTCAGTGAACACGATAACGCAAAAACGCATTTATCTAGAGCGATGAAATTTGGTATGTAGTCTTAACACCAAATTCGTAGATATCTATCAAACGCTGTACTAAACCTATAGAAAGGAAGTTTATCTGTCTGTCTGTATATCTGTAAGCATATGAATATGATGTCAAAAACTCAAAAGTCTATATGAAGGAAATCTGGAACATTTATAAGAATAATTGTAGATTTATTACTGATTTATAATCATGATTGTAGATATATATTAAATTTTGGTCCAAATTTCTCAAATAAGGGATCATCTGTTGGTGTATATATTCATGTGTATGTGAACACAATAAAAACGTAACGATTTAGATAAGTATTACGTTAAGATCAGTATTCAGTGTTTTAGTCTCAGTTTTAGATTTAAGTAAAATTTTGAATTCAATCAGTGAATCAGAAGATCATCAAAATTCAGTCATCAAATGATAAATACAAATCAAAATGATATTATAATACGAATTCCCCAAAAAATCATACTGCGATATTGCAAACTGGAGGTGGGGGGCGGGGCGAGAAGCATTGACGTCACTTCGAAGGCTTGTCGTCTCCATTGTATGTTCAGGGAATGCATAAAAGGGTTAAAAGAGAAGGTGCTAACATGTTTGAGGTCGAGAAGGAAGTATTCCGGTTTTTTTCTTTTTTGAAGTAAACTATGATTGTGTTATAAAAGAAACTACAGTGCAGATAGATATACAAGCTGAAATTATTTATAGACCTACAAACTTTCAACAGTCCTATTATGTAATTTCTTATTAGGAATATTGCTTTGTGAGTTTGTAATGAGTTGTAACTTTGGTTGTAGGCCATATCGGATACTTGCTGTTGTAATATAAAATTTCAAATTCGCATCTATATTGTTTACCTAGTCATTCACTTATGTCAATACTTCCAGTAGTGATTTTTTTCCCGAACTAATTCTTTTTTATATGAAGAATCCCGTGTATTTAAAATGTTTCCGGTAAAAACCTTGTTCCAATTAAATTTTTTAAATTATTTTAAAAATGATTATGAACTTTTTGCTGCTCGGTATTAATTTTAACTATTAAAACTATTATAAAACTTAATAATTATTAGTCAAACAATTATAATAATGAATTACTAATTTTACTGTGATATTGTATGTAGCATAATATACAATAGAATGAAGCATACATGATACAAAGGGCGCCGTAAAAAGTGGAATAAGAGTTTATTTTCTTAACTATTGCAATTAGTCATATACTTCCAGTTGCAAAGTTTCATGAAATAAGATACTCAAATGTATGAAAACACTTTGGTTTCTATAGGCATTGAGAACAAAAAGTTATAAAAATTGAATTTTTACACGACCCCCATAACGGAAAAATGTCAATGAGTTAAGTGTTTTTCTTACACTCATCTATATTTACACAACGATTCGTTTTCTATCTGCAAAATTTGTTGTGATATTAAAAGGCAAATTTATTGACTCAGACCATTTTTCCGTATCCTAGACAGGTGTTTGAGTGAGTCTTTCGTTTCTTTTTCACCGATGATATTTATATCACAAAGGGTAGTTAAAAGTGCGAAATCATAATGATTTGTATAATAATGCATTTATTAACTTTCATTAAATTTGAAAATGGTCAAGTGATGCATTAATTAAAGTTATTAAAAAAATTTGTTCAAAATTAATACTTTTGATACAACTATATAAAGTTGATCCTTCTAACAATATTTATGTTCACTCGATCCAGTTCATCGCTGGTGACGTCAAAACAGGCTCCTTGGATTTGTCGGCAAAGATCTGCTAAATCTACAGGAGTCGTATGTTCTAACCAGACGAACGTAAGCAACCCCATAAATAAAAGTCAACAGGTGTCAAGTCAGTGATAGAAGACGAATCCAACCTGTAATCCACCAATGTAACCAATATTGTAAAGCAATCCAATGATCAAGACATTCAGCATCCATTTACAGTTGACGTATGATGAGCAGGAGCATCATCTAATTGCGACTATATCCTAAGAAGTACTATCAAAGGCCGAGGGCTTCAGGCATAACGCCACTCAAAACTAACTGAATATATCGGTTCAGTATACTATTGTATAAAATAGGACCAACCAAAGAGTTTCTAAAAATGCCATATTACATATTTATAGAAAACTGTTACTGATGATGAACATCTTGTACGAGAAATATTTTTATCTTTTGAAAATTGATTATTTTGACGATTCCATCTCTATTCAAGCGACGTTCATCTGTTCAAATTACATTTCTGAGGAAAAAAAGCTTTAATATTTAAGAAAAATGGTTTTTCTTGAAAATGGCTTAGAATAATTCCAAAATAGAATCCTAAGTAATATAAAATTTTTGAAAATAACCTTAATCATTAAAACTATCGTAACATTTAATAATTATTACAATAAAATGATAATAGCAAAAAATTATTTATATTTATTGTGATATTACATATTGCTTTATCTTTTGGGAAACTGACCAGTCTTGAAAATAACTTAGAGCAACTTTAATTGAAAATAAGAGCTAGAATTCTTGAAAATAACCTTTTTGAAACTATTATAACACTGAATAATTATTGTAACTAAGCAATTATAACAAAGAATTACTAATATTTATTGTAGTATATATGACGTAAACTTTAGAATAAAATAGAACACGTAATTGATAAATTTGGAGGTAGATTGAATCTAAGCGATGTCCTAAATTTTACGGATCAAGATTATATTTAATTTTAAAAGGCCCCACTTATCTCGTAGGGAAATTGCTTATTATTGAAAATAACCTAGGAAATATTTGATGAATACGAATGCTAATATTTACCCACTAATATATCGAAAATGATTACTCATAAGAAATTATAGACACAAAGAAAGTACATTCGCTTCTTACTAAAAAAATTGCTTAAACAGTTTGGAGAAATTTTTATAACTACGGAAATCTGTAGGAAAGATTCCAGCTATACGCTTATTTTAATCATGGTTAAAAAGAGTTATAGTTATAATTCTCAGAAAGTTGTAATTCTCAATTCCAATTATTTCGGACTGCTTTTTGAAAACCAAGGAAAAAATTACACTTCTGATATTCAAGAGTTTTTATGATAGATTAAAAAAAATTATGCACATTTATATTTCATGGGAGAATTACGGTAAAATATAAGTTATGGACTTTACGATTCTTAACCTAATGATTCTTAATAACCTAATTATTCTTACTTTAGAGTAATTACAGTGAGATAAAGTATCAGAAAAATAATATAAAAAGAATAATTTGGTGCTTTTTTTACTGACATATATAAAAAAGCTGTTCGGAACAATTAATAGTCATCAGTACCTCAAGTTTCTTGCAATTTCACTATTGACTAACGAACCTGGAATCTGGCTTAGTTGTATCAATGATCAATTTTGAAGCTATTTGATAGCAAATTTAGGTCGGACTTAATCATTTTGAATCTTAGTGATGAAATGATATCTCAGACTAAATTATCCGCAGGGAATTTCCATATCACACCTCATCAGTGAGTGGTATGTTTTATCCACGCCCAATTTAGCGAGCATTTAGCACCTGTACAGAGAGGTTTGAAAAGCTATTTACAAACTTTCAGTATTGGTCAATATATAGAAACAAGCTTTCATATTATTATTTATTTATTTATTTTTGAAATAGAACATGGAAACGGAGAGGCAAAGGGAACTCTTTGTCAGTGAGTGAAGTAAAAGAAAAGATTATACCATATAAAATATACAACACAGATTTAATAGAATACAAATTTACTATAGCTTAATAATCAGTTGCATGAATAACTACACCCAAACCGTGTATCGCTTCAAACGGTAGATCCTTTGAACACTTATTTTAAATTCTCCAAAAGTTTGCAGCGTCCTTTTCACCAATATGGTATGTGATTCTGAGGAGGACTTATAATGTCGTTATTCAATCAACTAGACTGTGCTATTGTGAATTTAATCTGTAGTAGATATTTTATATGGTGTATCCATTCTCTCCCCCCCCCCCTCCTTTATGCACTAGGAAACAGCTTCCTGTAGTGACCCTATCTGCGTTTCTGACCCCGCATTCTATTGCAAAAATATCTTCTCTTTACATGCCCGACTTAGAACTTATAAACGACCTTTCGGGACATTCTTCGGTCGAATCGCATCTCACACCTGCGACCCTGGCGTCAAGCCACCATGACCTCTAATGATCCTTGAATAACTGATGTTTTCTTTACAGGGAATAAAGCTTCAGAAATTAGAGTTAAAATTTCAAAAACTTTCTAGGGCTAAGAGTTTTGCAAATTTCTTGCTTAACCAGTTAAGTGCGTTTGACAATCCAAATCTTCATTTTGCCGTGATAATTTTTTATCTAATAAAAAAAAAGTCTTATTCGCTTTATCATGTTTTTTTTGCAAAATTTACTATGCAGCGTTCAACGTGTATATGCGTGATGTTTGACTTGAAAAAGAGAGACTTTCAAAAATTTCCGTAGTTAACTGGATAATATGTATTTGCCAATTTTTAATGTTGTCATATTTTACTAATAAAAAAATCCCTTTTTTTCTGAACCGCATTAATAGAATAACTCATAAAGAGCTAAAACTTTTAAACAGCTATAGTCCTTTCATAACATTTGAAAGTTTCTCTGTGACTTTAGATAGTATTGATTTATGCCAGATAAAATCCTAGTTCAGATTACTTATATTAATGTCCTGATTTGATGACACAAAGGTATTTCGAAACCAGGGGTGACCCGCGCACGGGCACTACAGAATCGAAACACTGTCATCTTTTTTCGTTGCATAAATTTAATCACAAATTTATTGAACTTCGCAAGTAATTTCTAAATCCTTACAATCGAATAGCTTTTCTTTTAGAGCTTTCAGCGAGAGAGGAAAACGGTATATCTCTCCGCATAGAGGAGAAGCTCTGAACAGTAGAGAATTCTGTTACAACACACTTGCAGTAACAAAGAGCATTCGTTACGCTCAGTAGCTTGTGAAGGAAAGGAAATAATGTTCCGAATACAATATTGCCTATCCTTGCAGACAAGATAGAAAAAAAAAGGGGGGGGGGGCTTTAAACGCTTGTCCGCCGTAGAATTTTTTTTCTTTTTTTCTTTTTTCACAAGTCTTAAATATGAATATAAATTTTTAAACCCCAAAACTTTCTCGCATACGTTCTAATAAACTTGCCATGCCAGAGAACGTCGTGCTAGTTACGAAATATTAACTTTTCACGAGAATTCAGCATTTTTACTGAATTTATTGTGTGAACCTTGGCTGGCGTTTTGGCGATTAATCTCTGGTATACGTTAATAGTATCCAAAAATCGAATTTGTGCTTTAGACGTGTTTTTCTCAATCGATTAAATAAAAATTTGACAGAGAAATACATTTGTAGTCATAAAATCCAATACCAATTTTGATAAACTTAACATATTGCGTTTTTGAATTATCGCGTTGACATGTTTCTGAAAGTGCAGACCGACAGACAGTCAACAAATTTGTTGGATTTGGTTATAAATTTGATAAGTGATGTTAAATATATGTACCTAATTTTTCCATCTGGCTCTCTTCGTTTTGTAGTTATCGTTTTAACTTAAATTCGAACAACCGGACAGACAGACTTCCCCTGAACGGATTTTTCTCAAAATTTGGCAGAAATTTACCATTTTAGTGTAAAGACTCTATACCAGATTTCATCCGTCTAGCTCAAAGCATTTTTTAAGTTATCTTTGTCGTAGATATCTATTTCAATATCTTTGTAGTAGAAAATAGATATTTTCCGAAAATGTGTTTTCCGAATTCGGGGAGGTCTGAAATGTAGAGATTCTTCAAAATTTCGAGTTCGAATTTTTTGACGATTACTATAATTTCTTTGTATTACGTATACGAGAAAGTAAAAAATGGAAGATATTTATTTATAAATAAAAATAAGTTTCAAAATGTCGCACTATTATATTTTTTTGCTCACAAACACGAAACTGACATCCTACATGGGCTTTATTATAACTTTGCGGTTATTCCTGATTTTTTTTTATTATTATGTAGCCGAATAATCAGCTGAGTAAATCCTTATAAATGAGAGTAAAGGATGCAACAAAAAAAAAAAAAGTAATCAAAAGCATTTATTTTGAAGTTTTCTTTTTTATTGAAAATGAAACAAAAATTAGTAATTTCTTTATAAATACTTACCTATATCAAGTTAAAAAAATCTCATAATAATTTTTATAGACTAATAATTAAATTATTCAATATTAATTAGAAAAAGGTAAAATTTAAGTTATTCCGATAAGCGTCACTGCGCAATGCAGAATAAGTTACAGTAACCCCATGAACTACAATGCAAAAGACACGTCTGTTTTTAACGAACCTTGTACTTTTGATCGATGATCAGATGATGAGGACGGCAACTGACTCGATAAACGTGCCCTGAACTTTCGAGCCATACTAGCGAGAGGACGTTAAATTTCGATCTTAGATATAACGTGCGCCAGATTAGCATACATAATAGATCTTAACCGAAACTTTATTACTAAGCAACTAAAAAAAATCTGCATATGATACCAAGCACTATAAGAAGATCGGAAGCAGTGACGCAGTGATAGGAATAGTCATAACCAGCAAAGAATAATAGCATATTTATTTTATGTTTTTAAAGGACATACATATGAAAGTTCCGGCTTCTTGCTCATTGAATCACAGGTTCGAAACTCAATTTCATGGATGATTCTTCGTATATACGAATCTGGTACACACTAAATTTGTCGACGGTTAAACGTTTTATCGTTAGCTTGGACCCTCCGGGGGCACCTCGAAATGAGGATGAGAAGCTTCCGGCATGGTGGTTGTTTCTCGCCACCCTAGAGGGTACACGAAAAGGTGGGGGTCTAGCTCCTACCATCGATGACGGGGCGTACTTCCTTAGGGAAGGGTTGTATCGTGGCCGCTGATGGCCCTTGGAACTCAACCACAGTTCCCGCCAGTGTTGCTGTTGCGGTGGTCTGATCATTCAGTATTATTTATCCGTGTGCATTCGGGCGAGTCGGAGAATCATGATATGACTTACCGTTCGCTTTGAAGGGAAGTTTGGAAAGGGAGAATGACTTCTCAGGCAACATCCTCGTAATCTGAATGTGGCTTAAATTTACAAAGCGTGCCCTGAAGTAGCCCAAAGGTTACTTCAAGACTGGGCGTTAATGTAACTAAACTACTTTTATGGTTCTGTACTGGATAAATAATTGTTATTCTCATTCAATGTAATACTTTAGATAGAGAGGTGCGTACACATATATCGTCCTCATTATTTTAATATGATTCCAAATGATAAAATCTATCGCAAATAGCCCTTGTATATCTCTAAAACTGAAAAAAAAAAGTTCTTAAGAATACACTTTTATTAAAGTACTAAGCAACTGAATTTTTTTTTATTTCAATTATTTTCAACTTTTTAATCCCGTGGTCTATTATATCACAAACTCACTACCAGTTAATATCACTGATATGAAGCCAAATTGTCGTTTAATTAATTATTAAATGTTAATTAAGTTCTGAAAATATTAAATTATTAAAGTTCTGCTTTGTCATCGAAAATACACAAGTGTATTCACTTCCTGAGTGCCTCTAATATATACGAAATGAGTGGAAAATTAAATTCAAAATTCCATCTTTATACACTTGAAATAAGTCAAGTTAAATAGAATTGTTTATAAGTTAAATTAAACTAAATTAAATGCACATTTTTAAAATATGCATTTAATTTTTATCCCCCATCATCTTGAAATATGACGGGGAATGTCAAAACGAAACGATAAAAATTATCAGATATACCCCAGTTGCTATTTATTTATATTATCCATCTTATTAAACATAGAACAACAAAAGAAGTATTGTGGCATAAAAATAAATACGATTTGAACAGTAAATGATCCTTTTTGAAAGTAAACGATTACTTTTTACATTTACTTTTCAATAACGCTTGAAATTCTTCAAAGATTTTAGTCCTTAGATATTTAACCATCTGAAATCCCTAAAGATGACACGGAACACTTACAGTCCATTTGCTGGCCAGTCATTAGTGAATAATGGAGCGGACGAAGTACCGTGGCACATTAAACATTCATTTGAGTCTTAGACATTTTCGCCTACCTTTCCGTATTTGCTTCTATACTATTGAAATCCATTATAGACTTTGAGTTAGGCCTTAAATATTTGCGTTTCTCTTAAATTCTCCATCGAAAAGCTCTTTACAGGCAAATGAGT
>JAPMOR010115002.1:1507-65053 GCA_026543865.1 Argiope aurantia | reverse complement strand
ATTACATATAAGAAACAAAATTCTAAATTCATTATTCTAGTGCTATTCTGAAAATTTTTATTTAGTCGTGAATTGTTGCTTTATATTTTACGTATTTTGAATCTATTTTTGAAGCTATCGAAGTAATTTTTGCATTATGAACAAAAGAAAGCATGAAATCACTAAAGAAGAAATTAAAGCAATTTTGCTTGTTTCTAATGAAGGTAATGATAATTTTTCAAGAGAAATTGATGATTGACCAAAACAAAAATACTTTAGCTTATCTTCCATGTATCTCAATAAAGAATATGAATTGAAACTATCGAGAATTATTTTGGAAAAAATAAGATTACATTGGATTGAAAGATTAGTAAGCTAAGTAGATTAGTAAATAATCTTCTAGTATATTTAATCTACTAGTAGATTAGTAATTCACTTAATGATTAAGTAGATTAGTAAAAACAAGTTGCAAGTTAAAGATGTTTTTTGAATATATATTTGTCTCAAATTCCTTTCTAATGATTTAGTTCAAAATAAGAATGAACAACTTTTCAGAAATATAATGTGTAAACTTCTTTACAAATTTAATTAAAATTCTAAGAAAAAAATCTCTTAGTATTGCTTCAGAAAATTCCAAATCGTGTTTTATAATGAAAAATTCAACTCTAAAAAATCAATAAACATGATGGTTTATACTGAAGATGCAATACTCAAGATCATTGGCGTAAAATTTTAAGCCGAATGTCGTAAAAAATATTATTTTCGAAATGAATAAAATGTTTCAAAAAGTGTTCTTTTTTATTGGTTGCTTAGTATGTTCCTTTATTTCAGTATGAAATGAAGATTTAAAACATTATCATCTCTATTAATGAATAGTATTTGACAAATAACAACATTCCTATATGGTAATATATGATCTGTTATTTAAATTTGGCAAAAAATTTTTATTAATAATTTAAAAGCTTGGTGAAAATTAGATGAAAAATAAGATTTTAAAAATGGGTATTAATGTCAGTTTCCATTTCAACGCATTAAAGCCAAACAAAAACGTTTGAAATCATCATGTGAAACTTTTCTTTAAAAATTTATTCACTAAGTTATAATGTAAAATTTGTTGTACTGAAAGAAAAAAAGAATGGCCCCAAAAAATCAATGAGCGAAATGCTTCATGCTAAAAAATTTAAATACACTTGAGTAAAACTCTTAGGCTGAAAGAAAAAGCAAAGTCGTTGTTGAAAAACCGCAAAGCAATTCATTGCTCAAAGTAGATTTATTATTTCGAATGACGGGTTTCTTCTATATAAAATCAGTCTAATTATGTACAATTGAATATTCGAAATACGAAAATTACTGTACAAAAGTAATGAATAAATATAACTTTCGAGTATACTCTGTAATAAAGGCATCACCTCCCTCCCCAAATAAAATCATGGGCATTGGACAATACCGTCAATGCCACAAATGCACAGATTTTTATTTTTACACAATGGCATATGAGTTTTGTTCTTCACAGTACGGTGAAGAAAACCAAATATGTATTGCGAATGCCCTTTTTTCAACCAACTGAAATCAAAATTTAACGCAGAATGCATTTTTAATATCACGAGCATATGTTAAATCTCATTTATCTAAAGTCGTTGTGTTTTTCTATTATCGCGTACGGATCAACTAACATTCAACTCTTTGACGGATTTAATTCAAAATTCGACAAGTATCTAATTTAAATGTTAAATTTTTATACCGATTTTATTCGTATAGCTATTTACTGCCTATCATATTCATTTGTATTCGAATAGCCAAATAGACAAACTTCACATCAATGGATTTCATTCATCAATGTATTTGATAGAAATCATCAAATTTGTTGAAAGAACATGCAACCAAATTTTAATTTGTCTTGCTATAGACGCTTTTGAGTTATTGTGTTCACAGACTTATGAACAGACATAGTTCCCAAACTGTGCTTTATGGACTCAGGAAACTAATTAAAACTAAGATACTGAGATTAGTTAAAATCTCGAGTTGGATTTTTGACGATTACAATAATTTCTCTTTGCATACTTTGTTATACTAGTAAGTAAAAATGGTCTTGACTTCATAAATCACTCAATTCTTTTATGAATTATAATAAATTTCATTATAAACAGATAACTATTATGGGAAATTTTTATATCCTTTCTGAATTTCGAACTGAAATAAACAATATCAGCTTTCAAGAACTCGAATGGCATATTCTATAATCTAGCATACCTTCTGATAAAGAAATATTAATTTGAAATAACAAACAAAATTAAATTCAATTTTAGAGGGAGGTACAAAAGTGCATAATAAGTCGCAATAAATTTATACTTTTGATATAATACCAAAAAAAAATCTGAAAATAAAATTTAACAAACATAGAAACAGATATCGAAAGACATAAAAATATCAAAATGTCACTTTTCTTATTTTAAACTGCGAAAATTTGTCTGTATTTCTTTGATAATATCAGTTTGAAATAAATAACGGAGACAACTGAATCATACTATTCCACAAACAATTCTCAACTATTTCAGAAAAAAAAAAAAAAAAAAAAAAAAAAAAAAAAAGGTATTTTTTTTAACTTGCATTACAGATTCGGTATGGATCTCCGTTAGATTTCAATCCGGATTGGTTTGGTTTGGTTATATTAACGTCCCGTTTGAAGCAACACTAGGGCTATTTTGGGACGGACCTCGTAATTTTGAACCACGGTCAGATGACGAGGACGACACCTGAGCTGGCACCCCTCCTCTCCACACCACACCACACCAGCGGGAGGAATTTCAATCCGGAAGAAAACTGAATACAAAAAAAACAATCAAAGTATCTTTACTTAAATATTCAATCACCATTTATAATCTATTGAATTTTGAATGTTTCTATTAATTTAGAAAAAAAAATATTAATATTATTCTCATCAATTTAAGTGATCTGACATTTTTCAAATCGAGATACTCGCCTTCAGCAATGACATTTTCGATGGAAATGTGTGTGTGTGTGGGGGGGGAATCCCCTCATTATTGGCATCTTTGATTCAAGCAGAAAAGAAGAATCACACTATTGCATCAGAATTCGACGTTTGAGGTAAATATTATTCAAAATTAATCCTTTTCATTACATAAACAAAAAACTGATAGATATTCCTTTAGCTTAAAAGAAACGAACCGCCTTCGGAGACCAGTTGTTCAAAGTAATAATTTAGCCTTTCAACTACAGAAAAAGATAATCAGCTGAAAAAGACGAAATTTTAGTAATAATTTTACACTGTGGTACCTAATCCGTAGAAAATAAAAGATAAGAAAATTAATAAAGAGAGTAACAGGAAACCCATATTGAAAGGGAAAGGAATTAAATTGGAGTAGATGACCATGAAATTGAGTTAGGATTTCAGGATTACTTTTATACTATATAAAGTAGGATAATCATTTAAGTTCTTCTACATGGAAAGCAAAGGGGAAAACGTGTATCAGTAAGCAGTATTTATATTTTTATCTTTCGAAAGCTATACCTTCTCATTGTAAATTCTATTTAGTAATTAAAAAAAAAAAATAGTAGTACAGATTTTTCGAGTCCCAATTTCCAGAATGCATTAAAAATAGTTTCATATTAAAATACATATTTAATAACTTTAAAAAATAGAATTAAATGAACTTCTTATGGTAGGCATTTCAATTGTGTGTTTCTCATAATTTTTGCTAAGTTAAATATTAAAGCGTAATATTGATTAGTAATTTTACAAAATCATATTAATTTTATTATTAATAATTATCTAGAATAATTAATATTCATTAACTAATAAATATGAATAATTATTTCATATTCAAATTCGTTTTCTTAATACTCAATGTTAAAATGCATTTATAATCAACTCAGAATTAAGGCATTTATTCTATTTTTTGAAAATATCAATTTATATTTGAAATAAAAATACATTTAAAATCCATATAATAGAAATTAAATAATCTAAATTTAAAAATAGAAAATTAAAAAAAAAAGTTAAAAAATTTGCAGGTGTAGCTCAAAATATTTACATACTTGACATTCTTTTGAATTAGTTTTAAAGAATAAAATAACAGCATTTCAATTTTCTATTGTAAATATATCAAAACTGAATATACACATAAAAGTATTAATAATTATGCTACTATTTAAAAAAAATTTTGGGGAAGGGGGATCACAGATAATACAAAATGAAAATCAATATTGCACTAAGATACTTATGAATAATTTATTGGCATATCCATTCAAGAAGATCTATCACAGCTGTGATGCATGCAAATAATTGCTATCACAAATGAACAGATCATCTACTTTGCCATCCTGCCAGCTGGATTTTCTTCCTTAGCAAATCTTCCACTTTCTTATCCAATACTTTCAAGTTGAATATTATCAAACATTAATATTGCAATATTGTATCAATTTTTGAACATGAGATATTTAGAAAACAGAGATAAAATCACTGAAAAAACAGACAAAATTATATTATAGAAACCAAATGAAAAATAAATAAGTGGCTCAAAATCTAAAGACAGAAGATGACTTTTTAATAAAATCATTGTCAATCAGGTAACCATTATATATTATATTTTGTTGAATTAGAAAGAAATTTGCATAATAACAAATAATTTTGTTATGAATGATTGGAGGTAAACAAAACTAAATATTGATCTTTAGATTGAATATTATGTATAAATAAAGCTACAGGGCAATGAAAAGTACATAAATGCTGTTAAAGTAAATGCAAACATAACATCACAACTTAACAATAAAAGAAAATTTTTGATTAAAATTATTATAAAATGACCTGATTACAATGCATTATACTCGATGAAGAAAGAGGAAATAATGCATCGTAAAAATTGGCATAAATAAAATAGCCAAAAATAAAATGGAAAACTAAATTATAAATATTGCTTTTTATTTCTCACAATGCTATGCAAAAATAAAATTAGAATTCATTGAAAAATAGGATATAATTATTGTTAAAATTAATCTAAAAACAGAAGAGATTCATATAAAATTTAAGTCAGAACCATTTTAAAGACTCAGAGATAACTCAATTAGCAAATTCAGTTATTGATTTGACTGATTCTAAAATCTCTTTTTTGAACTTGTGTAAAATAAGTAGGGATGAACTAGATGTTTCCCATAATGCATACTGTGAATTTCTAGCAAGTTTCTTTGAACCCGTACGATATAATAATCATTATAGAAAATTTTGCAAGATTAGATTGACTATTAAAAATCATACTAACCATGTAAAATTATATACAAAAAATAACTGTAAAATTATATATAAATCTGAATCTTCTTTACCAAATATATGTGATAAATATGTTAAAATAGTCATTGACATACATTTATTGTCAATGTTTCTTCCTGAGAATCATTTCAAATTTTAATATTAAAATTTTCAAGATCAGTATTCACATTTTTATTATAAGACAAATAACTATATATGTTATAAACAGCCTTTAAATAACTTTTATATTTATTATTCATAAAAAATAAAAGATGCATTTTTTAAAAATAAATCAAAAATAATGTTATGATGAAATAAAATATAACTATAGTGTAAAACTGCATATTATATAAAAAATATTAATTAATTTATAAATTATTGAATAAACTACATATATAAATTAAGTATTTGGATATGAAATGTATGCTGTTGATGAATATAGTTAAGATTTAATTATGAAAGAATTTATGAGCAATGACCCTGGGCAATTGTTGGCATGTGATTAATATACAACTGAAAACTAAAGTTTTCTTCAAACATATCATTTTTTGTATTTTATTTACTATTGAAATTCATAATTATTTAATAAATGAAAGAAAATGATATATACAATCATCTGAGCATCATTGCAAAATATTTAGAGAATATCCTTTCAGAATGAGATATAAAAAATTTCCTGACAACTGATGACACTTGCTCCAATAATTCTCCAACATTATCTAAATATAGGGGAGAAAATACATGTTCAGATTATTCAGTTAATTTTAAAATGTAAAATGCACACTAAAAATATTAACTCGCATTTAAAAAGATTTTTCTATGTCATTTTGCTTATACTTCATAATAAAGAATCATACAAAAAGTTGATTAATTTTTCATTGCTTCTTACATTATTATTTCACTCATACAAAATTTCTGCCTTTCTTTTAATTCGGTCTACCTATTTTGTGTTCAGTGTGTATAAAATTGTTTTGTTAATTTAGCAAAGTACACACAGAATATTTTTATATGATAACCCGAATATATTAAACTCAGAGCAAAGCTTAGCATGTCGATCCCGAAGTGTAATGTAAACAAAAGCACCAAATCGAGGCATCGGCAAGCTCATGTCAACCTTTAAGAGTCCAATCACAGCGCAGTTCACATCAGCCTGATGCTTTTATAAGATGCGCTGTGATTGTACTCATTTAGGTTGACATGGTCTGGTCGATTTCTAGAAAGTGTCAAATTCGAGGATCGTTCCCCCTTTCATTCTTATTGCGATAAGTTGAGTTATATAATGACTGCCAGATCACAAAATGTTTTCACTTAATTATAGATGCATTCCCTAATTAATGTTATTTGAGTGAGACTATTTTATTATTGGCTATATATAAATGCTTATTATATTGGATGTTTTTTTCAATGTACTCGGTCTTTGATAGTAGTGGTTAGCTATACTTTATAAAAAAGATTGAAAAAAATGAAAGAAGTGAATCGAGTTTGTGCTTATATTCTGTTTTCTATTCGCTGTAGTGTGCTGTGTAATTTGTTAGAAAGCAAGGATTGTTGCTGTTAAACAGTACATTAAAATAAAATTTATTTTCTCTTTCACATCACAGCGTTATCCTTAACCTTTTTACAAACTTTCCTTTTTTTTAGTTTGAAATGCTTTGATGAGTAAGCAATGAAATTTATTTATGGTAAGGTGAAGAATTGACATGTTTGGCCGGCTTAAGTTCAATATGCGAGTG
This sequence comes from Argiope aurantia, assembly GCA_026543865.1. Classification (NCBI taxonomy): domain Eukaryota; kingdom Metazoa; phylum Arthropoda; class Arachnida; order Araneae; family Araneidae; genus Argiope; species Argiope aurantia. The sequence goes on along the minus strand of JAPMOR010115002.1, from coordinate 58,078 downwards.
CTAGGTTTTTTTTCCTTGACTTTGCTTTTAGCTGGTAAGCTCTAAGTTTTTGTTTTATTTAAAACAATATATAATAATGCTTGCTTTTACTTTCTTTATTTTTTGCATTAAAATTTAATTAATACTAATGTTATGGATTTCTCTTGTAAAGTTTTCTTTTTAATATTTGTTTATCTATTTCATTGTATTCGAGATTTCTGCTTTTTGAGCATTAATCATACATTATATTTAATATATATTTTATATCTTCAGCCTATTATAATTTAACTTTGCAAAATATATTTGTGCTTAGACGGCAAAAAGTTGTAAGGCATTTTCCCCCAAAATTGAATTATCAGCATCATGGAGTTTTTTCGTTGATGTTAGAAGGTAGATAAATATTTTAGCATCAATTATGTATTTGCTCACTGAAAGAATTAAGGTGATTTTTTGTGACTTCTTGTATTTTAAAACAAATACAACTAAAATTTTAATATAAATAAAATTTAGTAAAACTCTAAGCCAGTGAATTTTTGTTAAATAAAAGTGACTTTTAACATTTTGCTATCCAAGTACAGATTTATAAATTATTTAAAGGTCAGAGTTAGTTAAAGTTTATTTTCTAATTATTTACTTTATTGTAAATAACTTCTGAAGGTACTAAGAAATAAAAATTGTTTACTTACTGCTGCAAATACAAGTTGTATGGACACAATCAAAATAAAACTGATATACATTGGGATAAAAAAAATGTGGAACCATGACCATAAATAAAAACTCAATTTTTCACGTAAAACTCTTTGTGAATAAAATGAAGATTATCAAATTGTCCAATACATTTGCATATACTATTTCTTAAAAAATGTGATGATTGTTAAATAAGAAATTTTATTAAACAAAAAATCCTATTAATGAGAAACGAAAGAATTTCCATACAATATTCTTATAATCTAAGAAATAATTTTTTCCCCTTCTTAACCAAATTATATTTAATGGCTTTGATGGACCTTTATTATTATTTTTTAATAGTTGTGACATGACTTTGTTGTGCTCGGGAGAAAAACTACTCTGAATATTTAAGTTTTTAGTTCAACCTTGTTCTAAATTTCATATTTCTTGAGTTCGTGATTGTTTTGTTTTTCTCCTATAAATATATAATGAAGTGGAAATCAAAATCTGCGATGCATTATGAAGTTATTGTTTGGCAATATAGAAGAATCATTCCTGACAGATCCTGATAGTCTGTTTAGGATTGTTACCTTGTTGGGAAGTAAATAAATAATAAAAAGCTGATGTATATAAAGTTGGAAGATATATATTAAGTTGATAAAGATAAACTATAAAGCTGAATAAGGTGTTATTTCTAAATATTGTTACATAAGTTTATTCTTTGAAAATGTGGTTGCTATTAAATTGACAGAAAGGAATTGAACATTTTTAATTTTTTAGAACAAAATAATAAAAATAATTTAAATGATGTGACTTAGCAAAAACAAATGAGCAGATTTTTTTTAGTGTAAAAATCTGCTAGTTTACATTATTGATAACACAAAGGGTCACTCCATGTAAACTCAAAACTAGTGTAAACCTCACTATTTCAGATTTGCTTGAAATTTGACACAGATATAATATTGGTATAGACATGAAAAAATATTAAATTTTGTCAAGATTTATGAATTATAAGTCTCTAAAGTTCTCAGAAATAGGGCTAAAAACAATAAAGAGCAATTTTTTGAATTGTTGTAGAAGTTTTCATAATTGAGCTAGAGACATAGGTGCCATTTTACATTTTTTATACTCCTCGTTATTAAGTGGAATTCTATATAGATACTGATAAGACAAAATTTCTTAAAATTGAATTAATTTTTTTAAAAAGTACATATTTTATGATTTTTAAATTAATTAGTTTATATTGTTACATATAAATTTGAGATTATTATAGCTTTATTGTTGTTGGGAAAAAAACTAAAGCTTCTTTTGTATTAATTCAACTTTGAGTTAATTTTATTACAATAATGACATTGTTATGAAAATAAACATGAATACTGATATAAAGGTTTCACTAACATATCTGGACCCCCAACCACTGTTAAATAATTAGATCGGTTTATCATTTTAAGCTTGAAAAAGCTTCATTTGTTTGGTCTACGTCACTGTCAAAAAGGACATAAGTTCTCTTCTAGTAGGAGTCACATAATTTATTTTTGCCAGAACATCCATATGTAAGTTCTATAGAATATCAGCCTTTCTTTTATAGAAAATGTATGGAGATGACCCAGATGGATAAAAAAAGTTATATTTACTTCATTGAGATCTTTATTTTTCTCCAAAACATGTCCAAGTCACCAATTTTCTTCATAGACAACAGTGTTGTAGCCTGAAATGTTTGCTAATGTAAGTTTATCAAGAAATTTTGACATAGCCCTTTTGAATCCAAAAAAAAAAAATCAGTAATTTTTTCAGATGTAGATATAGGAATAAATGCATGGTACTGCAGTATTCCTTTAATGGACAATATTTGATCAAAGTGTTGCTTCAAGAAACATTTTAATTCAACATAGTTTTCTTGAGTTGAATATGAAAAGTGTATGTTAGTAATGTTTGGAACTACCAATTAAAAAGTTGTAATGGCATTTGAATCTGATATTCATAAGGTCTTTGCAAAGTGTAATAAGCTACTAATTTCATCATGTTTATAAAATGAATATACAGTTCTGTCTCCATTGGCAAGCTTTTTGCTAGTTTCAAAAAGGCTTTTTCTTTGAGAATTCTTAGTGTTTGCCTAGCCAGTTCAGTTTGGTGCATTAAATTAACACATTATCTTTCCAATGCTCCAATTTTCAGGTAAACATGTTAGAATTATTATTATCATTTATCTTTACATGTACAGTTGGAAAGCTTAATTTTAAGATTGTTAACAATTTCTGATTCTCAATATCATTATCATTTTCTGAAGAACTTTCAGAAGCAGTTCTCTCATTGTATCATAATTCTTGCATTTCAATCTGCTGCAATCTTCTTGCATTTCAATCTTCTTCTATTTCATTAAAACAATTTTTTATTATAAATTATACATCATATTTAGAATAATTATTGTAATTGTTAGTTTTATTAACTTATTATTTCATGAAAAAAATATCCTGTTTTCAATTTTTCAACAATGATGCAATTATCATCCCAAATTTATATTTTGCCCTGTGATTTATAATAACTCACATTATTCATTGAATTAATTTGAAAATATGTAATTTTTGAGAAAGTAAAATTAAATTTTTAAATTTAACTTTGAGAATTTTTTTCTTTTAACCTATATCATAGGAAAGAGCATGCAAGATGCTGTGAAATAGCATCCACCTCAAGCTTTTAAACCAATTAAGAAATTCTTTACAGTTATTTTGAAAAATGCTGTTTCCTGTTTTTAATGCCATTTATGAGAACATTAGAACTCTATAATTCATAAATGACTTGATGTATCTAAGTAAAATTTTATATTTTTCTAAGTTTATATCAATAGTACAGGTGTCCCAATTTTCAAGAAAATCTGAGTTGGTGAGGGTAAAAATATTCTTTTTCTGTGTTGAATTGACATGGAATGACCCTAAAGTATTATGACAATAAATTCTCTGTTTGTTTGAATCAAACCGAGGAATAAAATAAAAAATCTCAGGCAAGTATGTTACATAATTGGTCTATTGTTTAATTTTCCTTTCTGTTTATCAATAATGTAAAAGTGAAAGTTAATTTTTTTAGCACTTTGCATTACAATGTTCCAATACAAGGAATGCTTAACTTTAATCACTTCTTCACTTCAAACCATTAAATTCAACTATAAAATGGAGAAAAAAGTCTAGGATTAATGTTTGACTTTTTTTTTAAATAATAAAAGGCAATTTAATAATCAAGCATATCTATAATTTTCAGCTATAGTGTAAAAACCTATTTTTTCAAGGAATTTTGTTTAATTTTTTATGATACAAAAATAATTTTTGGAAAAAAATTGCAAAATATTTTATTGCCTATATCTTATATTTATTCTATATTAATTTTTTAAAAAGCATATTTATAATCGTCAAATAAAATAAGGTGTTGCACCAGCTAGAACAATACACTTATTATGTTATATGGCAGGATAGTTGTGACAGAAAGAGAACATCTGTGTCTTCATTTCCTATTTCTATCTTTTTTTCAGGTAAAGTAAACTCAATTTAAAGAGTATTGTGGGAGGGGATTATAATTACTGGAAAAGTCTTACCCTTACTCTGAAGCTTTATGGGCTATTTATCAGTTGCTTTGATCATCTTTACTTAGAGCGCCACAGACTTTTTGCTCATGATTTAGTTTTCCTACTATTCATCTTATATAATTGTGCAAATATTTTTAATTATACTTATGTTATAATTTATTTTTTATTGTATATATAATTGTAGTGAATCTTTTATTGAAAATGGCATGGAGAAGTTTATGAAGTATTTTTGAAGCACTGAAAATTACCCTGCTAGAATTACCCTCAGATAGTGAATCTGAACAAGAACTGAGTCATGTTAAATTTGTCGCACATTTCTAAAAACTTTTTGCCATTCATGTGTAAATGATTTGACTCATTTTTTCTGTTTCATTGTAATACTCGCTAGAACTTTATTGGTGCAGTGTTCCACTAATGGAACTACACAGTGCTAAGATAGTAAGTGCAAATTTTACCTGTGTAAGACCCAACTCTTCACCTATAACTTTTTTTTTATTTGAGTTTAAACTTTAAAGGATAGTGTGTCTGCCATAAAAGATTAAATTGAAAATATACTATCCCAAAAATTGCCACTGTAAGTTAAGAAGTCCAGTTTCTTGCCAAACATGACAACATTGTGCCTATCACCCTAATATCAAAAGCCACTCTTGGCTAAGGAAAATAGTAAAAATGTTGGGCCGCAATAAAAGTTTTTGAGATTTGGATTTTTGGTGAGAAATAGGCTAAAAAGTATATATATATGACTTTGGAGAATGATCATTCTTCATTCAAATATATATAGAGAGAGACATATCCAATGAATCTGAATTTCACAGTAGCATGTACGGAACACCTTAGGGTTCACTTTTAGGTTAGTTATAACTTAATCAATGTTTAGCTATTTAGAAAGACTTTATGTCTGAGTGTTATGACATCACAGAAAAACTTCAAATTTTGGCTTTCAGATTTAGAAATTTTGGAAAAAGTCCAGAAAAAAAAAAGTTTTTTTTTAAATGTGATTTTTTTAGTGGTTGTAACATTTTTTATTTAGCCTGTAAATATCATTCTTTTTCAATAAATAATTATTTCATATTTATTATAGTTATCCTTAGTGTGAAACTTTTGGCTGATGCCCTTGAAAATTCCAAAAATTATGAAAGGTATGTGTAGTTTTGAGGTTTCTTTTCTTTTCTTTTTAATTTTTAGAAAGTCAGCAAGAACAGTATTAATATTATTATTACAGATTTTTAATTTTTTTTAAATATGATGTAGAGTTTTTTACTTTGCAATTTTTAAAGACAAATTTGATATTGTAAAGCAGTAATTCTTGTTTGGCTTACAATATCTCTTATTCTATTTTCAGGTGGGTCCATTTTTTTTAAATATATAATTAAGCTATTTTCAGTCTATGGCTATTTTAGAATTATTAATTTTAAAGTTATGTATTTGACTGATGAACATAGCATAGGAAAAGGGCATCTTACTAATGATAGAGATTGATATAAGAAATGCACTCATTTCGGTATGCATTAGAAATAACTGATTCAGCATTTTGAAGTTGTTGATGAAGCTCATTTAAGTTAATCTGTTTCTGAATTTACAGATAATTATATATTTTTGTAAAACAGCAATTACTAAAATAAATTCCTTGAATGTTAAATCCTTGAATTAGCAAAAAAAAAAAAAAAAAAAAAAAAAAAAATTATAAGGGACCACATAATGCTACATATGAAGTTCTGGATTTAAATCCAAACTATTGACCTGTGAGGCGAAGAATATGTAATGAATGGTACATAAATAAAATTATGGAATGGCTGTATGCAAAACTATCAAATTTAATATTTTTTTTTCTTTATCTAAAAGTTATAAATATTAAACTTGGGATTTTCCAAATATTTTTCTTTATATCTTCTAGAAAAATTAGCAAGATTAAATATATGTGAAGTTTGTATTAAGAATATCTTAAATATAATGTACTAATCAGCTAATTTGCTTGCAATATTGGTCAAGCTTAATTGTAATTAAATATTTTATGTGTTGATTGGTCTTCATGTGTGATATGTATTATTGTGCCTGTCATCTATTCTAGCCTTATTGAAGTAGGGAAGCCCATGTGCTATCTGATGTATTAGGATCATTGTCACTATTGCCTGTATTTTTGCATGTTCTCTGATACATGTCATTTCTGACTTTGTTAAGTAGGCATTCTTCTGCAAGATTCATAATAAATGACTATTAAATTGTCATAGCAAGTTTAATGTGCATCAAAGGAGAATGAATTGACTCTACAATTAATCTGTGATATCATCTAAAATTAGCAGAAGTGATAGAAATTCTTTTTAAACCAGTGATATTCTAGCTGAATTGACGCATACTGTTTAAAGATGGAGGGGGAAATGATTCATTATCAGTGTTTTGCATGTGCTTTTGAATATTATAATTTATTTGATGCTATGAGTAATTTATCACTCTACAGAGATATGCAAATTTCTACTTTCAGAAGGCAAAACTTTAAACTAATTGAACAGCAATATTTTTTTATGACTAGTTATTAAGAAAAGCAAAGTTTTGAAGTGCAATATGAATTTTTCTTACATTTGAACCTTAATTACTTGAGGTTATAATGCAAGTAACAAGTTGTTAAAAAAAAGCTTCATCTTTTTAATAAAAGTACATTTTACTGCAAAACCTGTTCTATAAGTTAAGAATAAACATTATCTCATTATTTTAACTTTTAATAATGAAAAAATATCATATGGCTTAGTAGGAATAAATATTTTTAATTTTGCTAGAATTATAAAAATTATTTTTATAAATTGCATTTCAACATTTTTTAAAAATAGGATTAAGAAAATATTTTCTGAGAGTTAGAATGAAATAAAACCTATATTCAGACTTAAAAATGAGTTTTAAAATTATTTTGTGTAAAAATAATTTTCAAAATTTTCTTTCTTTTTTTTATTAAAATTTTTTGAATGTCATTCAAAAGTGCATCTTTTTCAGTGATGTGTAAATATGTACTAAGCTTGATATTTCTGATACAGCATCAAAATATACATGCTTTATTTTTTTCTTTTGGTGGATGGCAAACAAAAACGTATGAACATTTAATGACCTTTTATATAAATCAACATTTATAATATTATATACATAATCTGTATTTTTTGAATTTTATATAATATTGCTTAAATCATTTTGCTTTCTATTATGAAATAAATTTTTGTATAATTATATTTATAGAAATGATTCAGAATATTTATTGCTGAGTAAAAAACTTGATAATTTAACTTTACAAGTTAATAAACTGCAAGATCTAACATCAAAGCCATTTCCTAGAGTAAAAAAACTAAACTACATGAACAAGAAGAGGATATTGGTAAGTTTAAAAATATTTATGTTTATTAAAAATCAAAATTCTAAATTTATATGTTTATTTATACACTTTTACATTAATTGCCAAAATTTCTGAATACATCAACTTTAAGCTATGAAACGTTCCTTTTTTTTACTTGCTTACATCTTTGACATGATAATGCATATTCTGAACACTGTATTATTACAAAATTGACATGTTTGATAATGATTCTGTTACAATAACTGCAAAGTTAGCATTTATTTTTTCTTTGTCATTTATTTTAAATATAAAGAGATTGTGAAAATGCTTATTCATTATCTATACTTATAATAAAGCTCAATGTGTGTGTGTGTGTGTGTGTGTGTGTATGTTGGTGCTCTACAGGCCAGACCATTCAACCTACAGCTACCAAATTTGGCATGTGTATACCTTGGAGGCCGGGAATGTGCACCTGGGGGTTATTTTTTCGAATTTTTAACTAGAATTTTATTTATTTAAAAACTAAGCGAAATTTTGACGTGTTTCTGCTATAACTTCCGAAAATATTACCGCACAAAAAAGAATTTTATATGAAGTTAAAGATCAAAAATTTATCTTTTAAGTGATACTAATGTTTTAATCTTAAAATTAAATTTCTATTTTTAATGAATTTTTAAATAATATTTTAACTATGTTTTTCAATAATTTTTTTCGTAAAAAATTAAAACTAAGAACATTTTGCATTCATGGGAAAAAATTAGCTTTTTTCAAAGTGTTGCCATCACATTGATTAAAGCTCCAATTAAAAATAAATTAAATCTTTTTGGAAATGAAATCTGCAAAAATATAATTTTCAGCACGTGTTTGTAGGAAATGAAACAAATATGAAATATTATTTTTTCTAAAAAATAAATTCAAGAAAAATTATTTTATGATCTTTTACACTCTCTATAGAGGGTGTTTATTTAGTCCCGGACCCATTTTGATGTTTAATGACTCATAAAATAATGAAGATATAAACAAACTTATGGCATTTATTGATGGAATAACTCATATATTTTCCTTTTCAGGTTTGAATATTTTTACTTTTGTAAATATCGTCTGCGCATGTGGTTAATTTCAGATAATTTCATTTTCCAGTCTAAATATCTGTACTTTTCTAAATATCGTCTGCTTATTAATTGCATTTTTCTCTCTTTTGTTTTTGTCAACTATTGAAATGTTATGTTTACTTTTGATGTGTTTGTTCTATGTAGTACTTTTGTATGTGGTGTTTTATTCGAGCGGATATTAAGAAGAATGCATACACCACAAGAGAAAGCACACATTTTATGGTGGTCATAGAGTTAATTTCCAATCAACTAAATCACTGACTTTTAAGAGTTAATTTCCAATCACTTAAACTGACTGATTTATATAAATTTCAATATCACTATTCAATAAAAAAAAGGATAATTTTAGATTTTCCATCAATCGCTTCAAAGAAAATACGCCAATCAGCGCACAGGTTTCTCAAGATTAATTGGCCTAAGATTATGAAAATATTGAGTTTTTCTAAATTTTTAACATTTAAAACTTTCATAAATAAGTCTTAGTTGATCGTGAAAAATAGAAACATTAATTCATTTATTTAAAATTTGGTGTGTCCAGAATATTTCTCGGAATATGATACCTTACTGCATTAAATTTAGACTTCATAATTTTTGAAATATATTTATAGGCGGGAACAAAATATTATTATTGATTTCATTTCAATCCTTTTGAAAGCAAAACTAAAAACTGAATTTTATGCTGAATCTCAGAAATTTTTGTTGAATTATTGTTTGAGATATTACATAATTTATGAAAAATATTTTGTAGTTAACATAAGACTTAAATACCGAGCGATTCTGTTTGCAATACTCGCATTCAATAAAAATAATAATTAATAAATAACAATAAAGATGATAAATTAAATAAAACGCTTGGTTTTATTAAAAAATATCTTAATATTAATTGCAATTTCATCATTTACATTTTAAATTAAAGTTGAAGTTTTGCCGGAAATGACAACAAATTAGCAAAATATATATAGTAAATTGAACGAAACGATCTAAACAGTATAAATTTGGTATGACTAACAATATTTGAAGATTAAAAATGTTTTGTTTGCGAATCTATTAAGAAACCAATTACTTAAAATATTTAATTGAAAATTGTAGAGAGCGGTAATACTGGCGAACCGGCTGGTCGCCAAAGGTGGCTAGTGTATTTATAAATTCGTCTTTTATCAAAGAAGCTTTTAATTCAAATTGAATATGTGTCTTTTATATTCTTTTTGCAGTCAAAATTTTAAAACTATGAAGAATTTTATTCTGAGATTAATTGTGCGCATTTATATATATACAACTTTGTAAAGGAATTCACAATCTACTTAGCTAATATGAGCAATATTAGTTTGATCTGAGAGAAAAATGAAAATCTGTTCTATTTTATTCTGCTGAAATAAAGCAGGGTCCCAACTGTCCTTGAAAAACTCTTGAACCTTATTTTACTTAATTAGGGCTCTGGAAAAGTACTTAATTTTTCTTTAAATACTAAAAAAAAATTACAACAAGTTTTTAAATTTTTGAACTCACCCCCCCCCCCTCTAAAAATCGCATTCTAAAAAATGTTGCTTTATGATTTCAGCTGGGTATTATAATTATCGGTTTTTAGGGAAAAGAAAAAAAAGGTGAAAATTAAATTGGATTATTTTAAATATTAAGTGTGAAAATTTTCCGATGACTGTTATGCTCACGAATATTACAATTCAATAGCAATAAGTTTTTAAAATTTTATTTTTAATGGTTTTCTCTGGCAATTACTATATTATCTGAAAATCGTTGAATGACATTTTTTAAATAAATTTGTTTTTTGGATCTGCAAGTTCAAACACATTGAAAAGTCATTTTTTGACAACTTTTTTTTTTCTACAAAGGTGAAATTTTAGATAAGGAATGCAGATATCAATTAAAAAATTTTTTAGGAATTTCCTCAATTTAACACATCCTTAAATGGAATTTAAAAATTGCACTTAAGTTGGAAAAAAATTTAATTTTTCTGTAAATCAGCTTTAAAAAAATTATTTCTGATTTAATTATGCTTTATTAACATTCATTAACTTATTGTATAGGCCTCTTTAATATCTACAGATTTTCAATAAAAAATTTTCTTCTAAGTTTAGTAGTCTTTTATTTAAAGGTAGAAAAACAAAGTTACGACTTTCACAAGTTATGACCTTCCACTTATAATCTGATAACATATCCAAATTTATATTTAAAGGTCTGTTTTAAAGAGTCAACTCAGCTTAAAAAAATGGTTAATATGCATTTTCTTCACATTTTGACACTTTTCCTAGTAATTTCATTGGTTATGAGAATTCCACCAACAGAAAAAAAAATATTGACATGGAAGAATTATCTGCTCCAATCTTTTCTTTCTGTGAGTTTGAAGGAAAGGTAATGAAAGTATAGCAAAGAGGATCACCACACATTTATAACACCAAAATCCAAACCAAATAAATTTATTCTTAAATGCAGTTAAGGTCCTCTTGACAGACAAAGGCTTTTCTTATCATTGACCAAAATTATCCAAACACTTTTTTTATATTCTTCGCTATAGACTGTCTGCTCTTACTATTTCTAGCACAGGATATGAAAAAGTTGGTCACTGGCTATTTGAAATCTTCTATTGTCTTAAACTATTAACAGTAAAGAAAAACTACCAGTAAAATATAAAGAGCATTTTTTTTTCAGATAAAAATTCAGAAAAGTTTATTTTTGATTCTTTGGGGATAAAATGCCAAAAAGAATTAATCAGAAAAAAAAATCTTGTAATTTAGTAGCATTTGAAGAATTTTGAATTATCCCAAAATCAAATAGACAAGTTTTCATTCAAAAAGTCTTATTAGAAATTGTGGAAAGTAATTAAGATTCTGATAACACATTTCCATGACCAAGCCATTAGTGAAAGGGAATTTTTCTTTAAATAAATATTGAAGTTGAAAAACTTACGAAAATATATGTTGCGAAACATTTGGTTGCATCTGAATTGAAAGAAATGTGGTGGAGTAGAGAATTTTCATATCATAAAAAGAATGCCTGCTTTAAATGTATTAAAAAAAATAGGCAAGTGAAAGTCTCAAATTAATAAAAAAGCAGAAGAAAAGGAAACTTATTGCAGAATGAAGTAAATGAAAAAAGGGGCAAACATTTAAGAGAATTTTTGTACTGCTGAAATTTGCGAAAGAACCAATTGAAGAGGCAGAATATTAGAGATTTTCAATACATGTCAAAATCAAATAGTTTTGAGAATTTAAATTAACAGAATATTTAAAAATATTTTAGTGGCACAGTATTTCCAATGTATATATTTTTTTAATGCATTTTGCTTCAATTAAGGTGTTAATGTCTTTGTGAAGTCCATACCTTAAATGTGAAGTCAATGCTTTTCAATGCCTACTTTATGTGAAATTACTGTCTAGTAGATGGCATATGATGGCTAAGTAAGAGTGCTTGTATTATCTCAAAGCCTAATTGAAGCAAAAAATAACTAAGCATTTAATCATTAATAATGAATATATTTGTATCTCTGTATCTAAATTAACTGATTTTATAATCCTTGAATTTTTTAAAAAAGATAATTGAATGTCAAATTTTCTGCTTCATTAAGATTGGGAATTGTGTTTTGAATAAAATATATGAAACCAGAACATCTGAGATATATTTATATAAAATTTGTGTTATACTAAGACATAAATTGATAAAAGTATGAAATTTATTTTGCTGCAGTTTTTTTAATTATTAAATGCATCTGTATTTTTATAAATACCTCAGTAATTCTTTTGTTATAAATTTTTTTATTGAATGTTTAGAAGATTGTTTAATCGAATAAATTAGAATAGCAGTAGTATTGTGATAAAAAGATTTTGGTGTATTTTTTGAAATATTATTGTGATGGTTTCTTTTGCATTTCTTTTAACCAGGTGACAGGAGGTGCAGGATTTGTTGGCAGTCATCTTGTTGACCGACTCATGTCTGAAGGTCATGAGGTGACAGTTGTAGATAACTTCTTCACAGGTTCAAAGAAAAATATTGAACATTGGATAGGGCATGAAAACTTTGAACTAATTCGACATGACATCATTAATCCTTTGTACGTAGAAGGTAGATTTAAATTACAACTATAATTTCTTTTAAAATTTGCTAATTTTTTAAAAAGAACATATTGATTGGACAAAAGTATGGACAAGAAATTATACTGCAAAGCACAATCTTTTAAATACTTCACACTGTCACTTGGATGTTTTATAACTTTAAAAAACCATAGATTTTCTAGAGTTTTGATAAACTTTTATAATAGATCCCTATATGTCATATATGTAGAAGAGCATGTCTCTATATGGTTAGTCAAAAAGCTCATAACTGCTCATTATTTTGAACTAATTATCACATAATAAAGCTATAAAAGCATGCCATTTTATAAATATAGTCTCCAAAACTGTAAGAAATATTTTTTTGTACAAAAGATTGTCTTTATATTTACACTAACTCAATTTTATTCAAATAGCAATACTCATTCCCAGATATATATTCAAATTCTGCAGATTAAAATAATTCAAATGCATATAGCGTTCTGTAATTTTGAATAAATGGTTCATGAGTTATAAGCAACATGATCATGGAAACCAAGCAAAGGTGCTTCCTTTTAGATGGTATTAATCGAAACAACAGTCCTGGATGCTTGTTGGAACTCTTGGAGTATGTGGGCCATCGGTTTGAATCAATTTTTCCAAATTTGTTTGGATAGCAGTCGTTGGTCTCTATCTCTTATTTTCATGGATCTACCAGGTCGAAGCACATTCAGACAATCACCACTCATCATCCACATCTTAATCACAAAAGCCACTATCGATTTTGAAATATTTAATACACTAGATATATCCCTCAAGGATTAACCATTTCTGTGATATCCAGCAATTACCCCTTTCTCGAAATCAGATAGATCTTAATTTCGTGTCATCTTGCATGCAACTAATTCAAATAGCTGTTTCCTACATGATGTATATGTACAGAAGGCATGACGTAGATCAGGACAGCAGATATCCTCATTTGTATGGGTGTTCAAATACTAATTGGTAGATAATGTATATTTTTAGATATTAAGATTATATATTTCCCAGTTGAATAGCATATTTTGATTTATAATTATAAAAAAAAAGTATCCAGATATATATATATATATATATATTGGAATATACATATAATTTATTTTTGTGAAGTTTCAATCTACTGTAGTTCTGCCATGCACTCGCTGTAAATACTGATTTGATTAAAGTAGCTATCGAGTAAATTTAATTTTCATTGACATAAAATTTGCTGCAGTTTACATTTTGAGTGTCATCTGATGTATGGAAAAATAAAAATTCTTTTCAAAAATAGTGACTATCAATATTGTCTTGAACTTTTACAAGATTTGTTAATCATATAATATAGGATTATTTTGAATTTCAATTCTGGCTATGATGTTTATTACTAAAATTAATAAGTAATCCTTAAGCAATCCATTATATTTAGCCATCTACCAAACTTTTAATGCATCAGTTACAGCTTTTCATTAATTTTTATTGACAGTTACAATCTTGGCTTTTATTGACAGTGATTGTGCCTATTGGTATTGATATTCATTGTTTCACTCTAATTGTGATAACATAATTCCTTCATTTATATGAGTTATCTTTTAGTTCCCATTTAGTAAATTGAAAGATTTAAATTCCAAGAATCTCTTACTTGTTTGAAACATTATAATTTCTAATATCTGTGCATGATCTGATGTCTTGTCATGGTATTGATTCATCCATTAGATTAGTGCAAGAGTTAATTTATTTTAAATCTAATTAATGTTTAAACCTCTAATTTTTAATAATTCTATTATTTAATTTTTATAGAGTATATAAAAACTTGAAATTTCAATATTTTGTGAGAAAGGAAATGTATCTCTATGTTGTGATTTGTTTATTATGTGTATTTTTGTGTATGAAAAAAAATCCTCTGTAGTGACAATTCTATTTCTTTAAAGCTTTAGAATTTCCTTTTTTTAGTCTGTCAACTTTTTTATTTAATTAGATTTATTTCATGTTGGCAAAGAAGGAATTTTGTGATTAATTTTTTACTTCAAACTTTAATTTATCGAACTTAAAAAATTCCAGATAAAACCTCAATATCAACCTTTAGAATACTTTTATTCATAACGGTAGTCTTTGGAGATATTAGAAGTTAATTTTAAGTTGTATCAAACACTTGTTATATCAATTTTTTTTACAGTTTTTCAACTAGTATCTCTTCTTTTTCATCATTATTTTTGGATTTATCTTGATCACAGTAGTTTTCCTATGTGTACTGATTTGTGAGGTGATCAGTTTTTATTTTTATCCTTGTATAGAAGCTGCTCAAAATCAGTATCATCATTTATTTGTTGTAAGGAAATTAGTTGTTTTGATTTTTTTATGATTTTCGTGGTATGTATTTGCCCTTTATCTTCTGTTTTTTCTTGCTTTCGCTTAGAAATTTCTTTCACATAATCAACTTTAGCAAATCAGTATATGATCATAGTGGGTGAGACATCATTCTTTCACATTTTGGCATAAATGTTTCTATGAAATCAAAGATTCGATAATTTTCCATAAATAAATTTTGAAATGTAAAGAACAGGTTGTTCTTTTATGTTAATGGTTTCAAATTTTAAGTTACTTGATTATTATAATTTGATCATAGCATTATCTGGGAAGAAAATGAGCTTAGTCAATTTTCATCCAGTCAAACTAGAATGGGATTGGTAATTGTCAATAAAAATAAGCACTATTATTTGTTGTCTGATAATCTATTTATTCAGTTTAGGTATCTACTCCAAAAGATTTCTCTCACTATTGTCCATGATAATTTATTAAAATCATAATTATTTTCAAGTGATTTTAGGTTATTGAAGCAATGTTGCTAGTTACTTTTTCTTATTACAAAGAGTTTCTTCTGACATGGTTATCATGTTGCGCGAATGATAACCATGATTTAATTTTTATTTTATCTTTCTAAGTATTTATTGTCTTTAAAAGTTAGAAATTTTTAGATAAAACATTTGAAAAGAGGGATCAACAACAACAAAAAGGAAAGATTAGTTTCCACCCCTTTTAATCTTGTTGTTGAACTTGTATTCTTTGAAAATGGCTTTCAAAAATGTGTTTTAGCATTAAAGACATAGCACATCTGAAATGCAAGCATCTTTATATGACATTAGGTTATCTTGAATGCTACTTTTTCAATTTCTCAAGACAACTTGAGCTAGAATGGAAATTCCCATTTTAGCATACTCAGTCATCTGATCCTTAATGCATAGTTCAGTCACAAGTATTCTTTGTCTTATGTCATCTTGAGTATTTCCTTACTACTTTATTAACCTTCTCATTCCATTTAAGAATTTAAATGGCATTGAGTCTCTTTCAACACTTTCAAAGATTTTAATAACTGAATCACAAATTTCCAAATTCTTAGTGAAAATTAATAAATATTTTAATAGCTTTTTCTCTTTTTGCTTTCTGTAATATTATTACACTGAGTTTCTATTTTATACTGAAAGATTTCTGTTTAGGGGCCATATTCATTATAAAAATTGGATGTAAACTGTATCTTAAAGTAAAAATTCGTTCCAAGTCTGGAAAAAGTTGTTGAATAAAAATTAAGATGTTTATTGCTTTTTATAAATGACTTCCATCTTTTCAAAAATGTCCACTATGATAAGAATTACTTAAGCTTTTTTTGCCCTTTTTTAATTTGAATTCTTCCTCATAATGTAGATTTCAATATAAATCAGCACTTTTTAATTGTAATAGGTTGTAGTAACTTTGTTATTAAAAACCAAGTAAGTCTGATGAGACCTCAGATATTCACTTATTTTATTAATGATGAACTTAACTGTCTGTTACCAGATATGCTTACTAAGATACACAATGCTGCTAAATGCATTATAAGACTTATAGCTTGTTATAAATAAGATATACATAATTTTTTATGCAAAGCATATGTTTGATGCATAGAAATTTTATTTGATTTGCAGAAATTTTTTTAATAGAAATTTCAAGATTCTTGGAAAAATTCAAAATGCAGAATAGTTTTTTAAAAACTTAATAGTAGTTAATTATTAATTGAATTAAATTTTGATTTTGCATTTAATAAGATTAAGAAATAAGGTATCTTAAAATTAAAAAATTTTGGCTTTAAAATTCCCTAAAAAAATGAATTTTTAATAATTTTTTAATTAAATTTATTAAATATATTCATAATATATTCTTGTTTGTTTTATATTGTTAATTTGTTTTTCCAAAATTGTGAAACAAAAATTTATTTTTGTAGTCGATCAAATCTACCATTTGGCCTCTCCAGCTTCTCCTCCTCATTACATGTTTAATCCAGTGAAAACAATCAAGACAAATACCATTGGAACTATAAATCTACTGGGTATGCTTATTAGTATTTTTAATTATGTAGTTTACTTGTATTTAAACTAATTAACAAAATTTATTGGAGTGAAATTTCATTTTAGGTGCATTTAAAGTCAGTTCTTAAATTACTTGTTAATAATTTGAAAGTTCAAACTATGAAGAGTTTAAAAAAAGAAAATGGTAAAAAGAAGAAGATATTAGAAGTTTTGAAAAAGGTTTTGAGGTTTGAGATTATCCTACTGAACATGCTAAAATTCCTTAGCCGTGAGGGATGAGCTTATATCATATCACATTTTAGCCCATTTCTTTCAATTTTTTGTCAATATCTTGAAACAGGGTGCATGAAAAATGCTTACATTTGAAAAAAGGTCCTTAAAAATTGCTTATTTAAAGAAATGCAAAGACAGCATTTTGTTTTCTCATATGCTGAATATGGTAGTTTGAAACCGTAATTGTAAAAGCTTGTTTATTAGATATGTCAAGAAAGAAAAACCAAAAAGGGAAGAATTCAGACAAGGAATCCATTGGTTCAAACACATGTTAAGATTTTCCTCTTCGTCTGTCTTCCACAATGTACATTGCTATTTATTGAAATAGTAGAATTGTTTTTCAGAAGAAACAGTACAAAATACATACTGTACCACATTATTTGAAGCTTTTAAAAAAAAACATTTGAAAAATTTTTGTTAAAGAAATTTTTTAACACTTAAAAATTTTTTATGTTTGAGATTTTCAAGAAGTTATATTTGATAAGTGTATGTTTAACCTTTTATGTGTTGTTAAAGAAGAATATACAACTTGGTCCAATCAATGGAAAATAAGGATATAGAGCAAAATGGATTTGGTGCTCCAAAGAGGCATTTCGAACATCTTGGAAGCTGCTGCAAAAGCACTTGCCGTGAAACCTTTTTAGTATTTACAAATTTGATCACTATTCTCATTAATATGTCATTTTAGAACAATCTCTTGAAAAATTTATTTAATTGATCGAGTAAGGTCTAATATGATGAGATTTTAATTTGAAGTCGTAAGTTTTCAATGATCAGGATTTCTTTTATGGTGTAATTTTTTGGACCAATCTTACCAAATTTAGTTTTTACTGAGGGAAAAGAACTGCTAGTTTTTCAAAACTTTTATTTATTAGGTTTTAGATTATATTATTTTATAACAATTTTTTTTTCTATCTTTTCTTTTTATAACTCTGATAGAATTTTTCCCCAATAAAATCTCTCTTAACATATAAAAGTTAGACCTGATTGATATAGTAATGTACCGCATAAACCATTGAAGTTAGAAGCATAAAATTTGAAAAATTACTTCTTGAGTATTAGGGAGCTACTAAAAGTAGCTCCCTAATACTCAAGAAGATTTAGAATTTTAGGTTTTAGTTAGAATTTTAGAATATTTAGAATTCTAGTTATAAGTTTAATATAAAAAATAAAAACAGTACTTTAAAGTGTTGTCATCGTAACATCAAACCATCGTTACCTGAAAATAATTTTTACACTGTTTTAAAGGTTAAAAAATTGCTTTTCAATTATATCAATTTTGTGTGAATGAATGCATTTTTTCCTTTAGTTTTAGTACTTTTTGAAAAATTAGTTTTGGACATAATATGTATTTTTTATGTAATAAAATTCAAAACAGTATGATTGCTTCTCTGAATCATTGAGTCTCGTTATATTACCATTGTTAATATAATAATAAAAGAAAAGAATGTTTCTTTGTTTTAATTTAAACTTTAAAGCTTTTAAAGCAGCTCATTAAATAAAATTCTTTATTTGGTGAGTTTTTGAAATTTTAAAACAATGCAATATGTTTTCTCCCTGTAGCTCCAAATAATCCTTTTAAAAAAATGTTTTAATTACACTTTTTATTTTCATTTTGCTTCTATTGACTGCAGAGCTGGCTATTTTTTAACTTTATGAATTTATTTCCATTATTTATGGAAACTAGAAATTGTTAAATTATTTTCATTTCTTCACAAATATATAATTGCATTTTATTGTAGTTTTTTTAAGCTAAAGTAAAGTTTTTTATATATAAATATAAAGCAAGTTTTAATTTTGAAAATGTCAAAGTTGTCCGAACTACATTGAAAACTTGATTTTTGCAAAATTATAAGAAAACTTAATGTTCGAACAGGTTTCTTTATAAAACCATTAGAATTTTGTCCATTTTTGGGGAAGTTTCACTGATTTTTTAACTTGCATTTACATGCCTCTTGATGTATGCTTTTTTCTTAAATTCTTATCCTTGATAGAATTTTCTGACAAAAAATCTCATAAATTAAAATCTAATGCATAATTTTTGTTCAAATTTGGTTTAATAATTTCTGAATATATTCTGTAATTCCTCAACTAAAAATTAAGTAATCTATTCATTAAAATCTGTAGAACATTCTATCACCTGAAGAATAAAAGTATGCCTTTGGTTTTTGCTTCACAAAAAAAATTGAAAATTTCATTTATTTATCAATTTAATCCCAATATTTAAAGAATGGATAAAAGTAAGGCTAATATTTTGGTTCAGGAACTAAATAATTTATTTCTTAAGCTATCTGCAAAATGTTAAGCAAATCATTTGATAAGTTTTTAAATTAGATGTTCTTAAATGCTCTTTTTAGACAAAAAAAAAAGCATTTTTCCAGTTTTATTACTTAACTGATGTAATTTGGTTTCATAGAGGTTTTTTCAATCTTTTTTATGCAGATGTTCAAAATATAACTACATTTTATTGTTTATCAAAAAATTCATCCTGAATGTAGTCAAACACCTTAAAAGTTTAAAAAAAAAAGCCTTTACTAAATTTCAGATATTAGAAGCGATAAGACATTTTTTTTTATAATCTGATCATTTCTAAATGCTCCTATTCTTTTCTTTTTATTAAAAAAATTATTTAGAACATGGTATTGCACTATTGTCAATTTCATGGCAGTTTTGGCAGTCTTGTGTTGGTAACCATTCTCTAATGCTTAATTCGTAGCTTTATAAGACTGCAATTAAAATTTCTAAATGTAGTGAATTAGTGCAGGAGGAAATTTACACTTCTTTTCTCTGTTATGTCAAATCTTATTTGTTGGTTGCATACATAAAAATCAAATCCAAACTGTAGTTATAGTATGCTTCTACATCTGTGATGACATTTTCAGAAATGATATATCCATCTAAATAAGGTGGTAGTTTATTATTAAAAAAAATATTGAAAAATATCACAGACCATAATTATTTAAATTTTCTTGCTTCTTAATTGTAACTCAAAATTTTGGTATTGACATGTTTTTTTTTTTTTTTTTAATAATCCTTTTTTGTATTTGTCAAAACCAAAAGGACATAATTTGTTTTACAATAGAAGACGTGCAAATATTATGTAAGTACAGAAATAAGTATTAAAATTTAAAGAATACACATTTAAAATTTGTAAAAGAAATTTCAATAAAAACAGTACTTTATTATAAAACAAAGTAATCAAGGCTTAGAAAATATGCAAATTTACGTATGTGTATATGTACAAAGGTGCTTAATTTTTTTTTTTTTTTTTTTTTTTTTTAGCTAAAGTGCTTAAAAGTACTTAATTTTTGAAACAATTTTTCACTATGCACCCTGTGAACCAGCTTGTTTTCATGGCACATCAGTCTTACCAAATTAAATAGCATGACATTTCATTAAAAGAAAAGTTTTTGTTCATTGTCTTCATTTTAATAGTTTTCAGTTGTCTCTTGTGATCATCTCCACTTGAATTCTATAAATGGGGAAAAAAAACCTGAGGAAAAAAGAAAAGCACATTTAGTCTTCCAAACTACGACTGCCTTATCATAATGTTTTTTTTAATTCTGTTTTTATTTATATACTAAAGACATACAAATATTTTTAGGGTTGAGAAAAAAAATTGAAAGCCAGTTTAATTTATTTTAAAATTTATTAGATTAACAAATATACTTTGTTAAAAATGCTGAAAATTTCTGCAATGCAATGAATGAAGCTGTGATTGGATTTCTAAAAGCAATTTTTAATCTCATTTGAAATGGGATGCGCTGATATTTTATAATATTACTATGGTTTTTTATTGTAAAATCTGTATTAGATCAAATATATAAGCTAATCTGATTTCTGGGCCATTCAGTGTATCATATAAAGGAGTGTGTGAAAAGTGAGGTTGCAGGGAAATAAAAATTAATACAATTACACATGTACAAACTGCAAGAGCGCTTTTTTTTTTTTTTTAATATCTTTATGGTCTACTGAAAGAAGGGTAATCAGAGGAAATAGATACTCCACATACCTGTATTATTCCACTCTTTTGTTGTATTTTATATTATTTGGTTTCAAAGAGTAATAACATTCATTCTTATTATAATAAATTTTTAATATTTTGTAATTTCTTTCTATTATTATATTATTATTCATGCAGATTTATCAAATTTTTCATGTTTTATACCTGATATTGCCCTTTCCTCATCAATAGTAGTTGAATAAAGTTAACTGTTGATATAAAATAGAAATATTTCTCTGTGGCTTTTCAATATTTATAAATACATTTTGGCTTATCACATTTTATAAATTCACCAGTTTTAATATAGATTACTTCAGTATCTTTTGAATATAGAATGAAAATGAAATTTTTTTTTTAGAATTTCCTATTCTTAAGTTTAAACATTTCTAAATAAATGTGATAAAAGGATCTAAAATCTAATATAATCTATTATAAATTTTATCAAGGGCTTTTAATATGCTTAAAAGGAACCCCGCCCTTGTACATATATTCAGAATTATGTGTTAATTTTCTTGCTATTCCCATTTTTATTGGTTTCATTTTTTATTGGTTGGATAGTAAGTTTTTAAGGAAACCGTATCATTTATTTAAAATTTAAAATCTTTTTTAATGAAGAAAAGAATACAAATGCCTTTAGGTTTGGCCCGTCGAGTAGGGGCACGGATACTTGTTGCTTCCACATCAGAAGTGTATGGAGATCCAATGGTTCATCCACAAAATGAAGATTACTGGGGCCATGTTAATCCAATAGGCCCTCGCTCTTGTTATGATGAAGGAAAGCGTGTGGCAGAAGCATTAAGTTATGCTTATGCTAAGCAGGTAATTCTGTTCAGATCTAAATCAACTTAGCCTTTTCATTGAAAAATATTCTGTATAAAGCTGATTATTTCATTATGATTGGAATAATATGAATATAATAATATGGATTTCAATAAATTTTTTAACTCTTTCCTTAAGCTTAAGTCAATTGCGGAATAAGATTTTTTTTTTAATTTCTTTCTGCCCAATAACATATTAGAATTTTACTCCCATGTTTGCCCATATTGCTCCATCATGTTTATTTCTTATTTTATTGCATTGCAGTGGGGTTGTAGATATCATAATGAATATATACCAGGAATTTCCAGGCATTACAATTTTATACCACATAAATAGGAATGGAATATATATATGTTTTATTGTATAAACATTTTTTTTATTGAAAAGCAAGGTCTTCAATATAATTTTTAAGAAAATATTATGCATTTTTAAATTATATACTAAAACTTTTACAATTTATTAAAATTTATATATACTTTGTGCTGTTGTAAATAGTATGCTATAATTTATTATAGAAAACAATTATATTTATAATTTTGAAAACAAATGTCTATCACTGAGCCTATTTCATGTAACAAGTTTTGATATTCTGGCTTTTCAATTTAAATATGTCTTGTTCAAATTATAGCGTTGCCCTTTATTTATTTTGAATTAAATTCAAGACCAAAACCATAGTTTTATGAAAAGATTTGTTAGTAAACATGAAGACACTCTTTAAAAAAAATCTGTTATTTGTGTCTGATTAATACCAGAAGTATATTTTTGTATGACTGCATGGCTGCTACTATTGCTTTGGTACTTTTTGGAACTGAAAATGGAATATATATATATATATATATATATCAGTAATAAAATGCTAAAAAAGGTTCTATTGTACATGCAGTTTAAACAGTAATGTAAATCTTGTGTGAAAAAATAATGTAATAAATAATTTATGCATGATAAATATTTAATAATAACTATAAAAGATAAATTTTATAATAAAGGAAATTTAATGTGCCACTTTTTAAGAATGACATTTGTGACAACCATCTTTACAAAACAGTGTTTTATTTCAAAATTAAAAAGAAAAATTTTATTCATTCTGCTCCTTGTTCTCTACTGGACAGCAGAATTCTCAAGGTATTCAAGTTCTATAAGATTATGAAAAGTGTTTAAATTTGAAAAATCATTTTCAAGCACTTTAAAAGTACTTAATTTTCTCGAAGTACAATGAAAATATTTTCTTTTATTCCCATAGATATTAAATATAAGAAACTGAAAACATGCTCATAAATCTTTATTTGCTGATTATATCAAGGGGTGGGGTGACTGATGAAAAGGAAGAATTTGTAGAAGGGATCTACTTCTTTTGACACATGTTAAGAGAATAATGCATAATGAATTTTCTTCAATAATAAGCTTTGCCGTGTATTGAAATATTGGAATGGTTATTCTGAAAGGGCAGTGCAAACTTCAAAATGAGCTAAACTTGTTGCGACTCAAAACATCTTCAAACCTTTTTTTGTTTTTATTGTTTTAGGTAATGAAGAATTTATTTTAATTATACTTGGTAATTTTATGCTTAATCCTTTATGGGCTTTTAAAGAAAAATGCACAGATTACATCCCATTGGCAAAAAAAAAAAAAAAAAAAAAAATGAAGAAAGATATATTTGGTGCACAAAAGAAAAATGCATGGGAGAAGCTGCTCTAAAAACCAACATGTGTGTAATATTTAGACACATTTATTCTTATTACTATTAAGTCTCCTTAGCATGTTAATCATTCCATCATCATTGTATATTGTTTTGGGGCAATCCTGTGAACAACCTATGAAAAGGATTTATTGTAAAATATTGAATTGAAATTTTTTATGCTGTATAATTATCTTAGTTGATTGGGTAAAATCCATTGTGATGAAATTCTAATTTAAAGCCAAAAATTTTCAATGATAGCATTTTTTTTTTTCTGTGATGAACTGTTTAAATGTTTCCATTCTTTTAAAAATTATAATTCATTAGAACAGTTTCACCAAATGTCAACTTTTATTTTTTAAAAAATTTTTACAAAAATATTTAAAATTTAAAAAGAAAGTATTCATACACTTTTATTCTTCAGATTTTCTAGTTTTTTTTTTAGAGGTTGAATAATATTTTCATCACTTAAATATCTTTATTTTTGTATGACAGAAATTTAATATCTAAAATCATCCTAAGGAAAAGAACTCTTAATGAATGACTAAGAGGCTTTTTGCTCTTGAAAATTTGTAAATACTCTAAAAGAGTATCTCATCTCAGGAGAATTTATCATCTCTAATTCTATAATCAGCCAACTTAAAAGATAAAGCTATTACTTTCACAAACTGCAATGATTGATAGCTTTGATTTATTTTCAGATAATTTCAATATGTGTTCCAAAACATTGTCATGGATAAATGGATCGCATGTTCAGTCACTTGTAGGCATCTGCAGATCATAATCCATGTTAATATTAATTAATTATTATGATTTCTAGGGAATCAAGGTATTGCTCCGCTATAAATTTTATAAATATTTATAAAAAAAATTTATAAAAGAAATAACCATATTACGAATGATATTAATATTTCACTATAAGTGGTAATTTTTCTTTCAAATACTACAGGTGAGGGTCTCTGAAATCTGAAGACTTTGAAGATATTAAAATCTATTCTGTTTATATCAATTACTAAGCCAATAATGAATTTATGCCTTTGTCTTGGACGAAAAGCCTTTGGACATTTTCATGTTTGAAATCTTATATTTCCAAAATTCGCCATTGATTATTTTACTGTGCAGATATTATATATATAGTACAAAAAAGATTTCCAGTAAATTATAAATATCTTTGCATTGGTCGGTTTTGTTGTTTTGTGCATATACGTTCTAAGTATTTAATTTCAACCATCAAACAAAAGGTTAAATCATTTTTATGGGAGAGTTGATGGTTGAACATGAAAAATTTTAATTGTGACTGCATTATTTTCACTATTGAAATGTTATTCTTAATTCAAAGGAAAAAGTTCAAGTTCGAGTGGCACGTATTTTCAATACCTATGGACCAAGAATGCACTTAAATGATGGACGCGTTGTTAGTAATTTTATTCAGCAGGCACTTCAGAATAATTCAATAACAGTAAGTAGATTATTTATGACTGATTTATTATATATATATATATATATATATATATATATTGAAATGCAGTTTTGGTATTTGTTTACATTATTTTCATTTTCAGATTTATGGTTCTGGTAAACAAACCAGATCATTTCAGTATGTTAGTGACTTAGTTGATGGATTGATATTGTTGATGAACAGCAATTACAGTTCACCAATAAATTTAGGAAATCCTGATGAATATACAATTGAAGAATTTGCTTCTGTTATTAAAGAGATTATTGGTTTGTATTACCTCCGTAATTTTTTAAATTGTTATTTAATCTTTTGCACTTTTTGAAAAAGAATTAGATCCATAATTGTTTACTGAATATAAGAGAACCTTTTAATATTTCAAGATTTAAAAAATATATGTAAATTGATTATTTTGAAAAATTATTTTAATAATTTTTTGTAACTATGTAAGTGATAAAAGAAGTTATCTAAAATAATGTGCCCTATAAAATAGTGCTTGAGAATCCCTCTAAAGGGTGTGATGAGATAGATGTAGTAATCAATGTGTAGATGATCTGTGGAATTTTAAATTTTATATTGCTTTAATTTATGCTTAATTTCAAAATAACAATAAAAAAACTGCTTTGCAGTATTAATGCCATCAATTATTTATTTTCTTATGAAAGTCGCTCCTCCTTCCTAATTTCATAAAATCTAAAATGTGAAAAATAAATGGACGAACAAATAATTTGTTGCCTGAGATTTTTTGATTGATTTTATGTATATTTTACGTGCTGGAAACAGATATGATAGTTATATTTGCCAATCAGTTGTTGTTTGTAATGCATGATAGAAAAAACACTATTTACATTCACTCATTAGGTTAATCTTAGGATATTAGCCTTATTAAAATAAATTGTGAAATATTTTATTTGATTGAAAAGAACAGCAACATTCTGATAAATGTTCAATCGCTTAATAAAAAGTTAGAAAAACAAAGAATCAAATAAAACCAAAAGGAAAAGTTATTTTAATCCAATTTGAACGCTTCTTTTGTTTGACATTCTTGGATGAACTTTGTTTATGCAGTCTCTTTGCAGATTCCAACAATAAATTGTCATCATATGAATGTTCCATCTGTATTGATATTGAGCCTCCATTTTCTTTATGCTCTGATGAAATTGTTCCCCTTACTTTTCATTAGTATGATCAAGATTTTCAGCAAAATGTTATAAAAGATAGCGTGAGTAATGAACTTTTATATTTATATTAGCGCCAATGCATCTGAAGCTCTTCAATATACTGTTAATAAAACAATTTAGTTTTCAGCCTTATGATTGCTTAGAAAGTTTTTAACAATAAGAATGTGTGTGACTTTTCGTTCTAGTTCATGGGATCCTCAGAATGGAAATAGTTTTTGAGTTGTCAGTTATATGGACCAAAGACTGTACCTCTTTTTCTGTATAGAATCATGAATGACATTTCTTGTTCTGTCTTGTAGGTCACTCACTTCCTCTCCAGTATTATTCTTTAATCCTATAGACACAAGTAGGACAGATATTTCTTTTAGCTGCTTTACTCTTTGAGGAAAAGTTTTTTTTAAGTGCAAACAAATTATCCTTCTATTTTCATCAAATTTAATCTCTCTACTGACTAATGTTATGATATTGTATTTTCTTTCACCCATCATGCATATTTCTGTGTAAAAACTGGTGCTAAATTTTTTTCTCTCTCACTTTTTTCCATTCTTGTGAATCATGTGTTTGGAGAGTAACTTGTTCTTAAATTTTTTTTTAATGTATTGTAACTTATGTATTCCGAATCTCAAAAAGTAGAACTGATAGAGAAAATGGCCATCGTATTTGAAATCGGCATCCTAAATACAGTCAAAATTCGTTTATAAAATTTCAGGCTCAAAATAAATAAATAAATAATAATACTGCAATGAAAACTTGAGATGGAAATTTTGAGCAATTATAATACTTTATTTTTGTATACTCCATGTATAAGATTTTTTTTTTTTTTTTTTTTTTGAAGAATACTCCTGTTAAATTTTTAATTTCAATTTTACACCTACTGAAAATGTATTCTGTCTGCCTACTTATGTTTCTGACTAATTGGTTAAATGTTATGCCTCACAGGTACCAAGCACAATCAAAAACATTTGGTTAAATGTTGTGCATGTCATTTGCATTTTCCATTTGATAACTTTTGCTGATTCTGCTATAATTTTCCACTGATAAATATTAGATTATTGTGCATTTATATGATTAGCTACTTTTGCTTTCATTCCACTAATTGCTTAATTTTTTCCCCCTTATATGTTTAGGCCTCAGTTCTATCATTTAAAATAATGCACTAAAATGTCAACCCCACTTTTAGTTGAATGAACTTTGTCAGCAATTTTTTTCTATGAAATTTTAATTTTGTAGGTGGTGTTAGTCCAATTGTGAAGCAAAGTGGAGTGCAAGATGATCCTCAACGCAGGAGACCTGATATAAGAAGAGCAAAGTTATATTTGGGATGGAGTCCAAAAGTAATTCATTTCATATGTATTTCTGATTCTATTAATTTAGTTTAACAATTCTAATTTTTTAAATATTTGTTTGTTTTCAGGTTCCTTTAACTCTAGGCCTAAAGAAAACCATTAAGTATTTTGAAAAAGAGCTTATGAAGGAAAATGCCAAAGACCAACCTGTATAAAATTGTTATCCATAATTACAAAGCATTTATGTAAATAACACTGTTGCATATGTTATTATCAAAATTGTGTCATTTGTGTATCATATTTTAATTACACATTGTTCATTTATAAAAAAATAAATATAATCAGAGTTTGAGAATTTTGTATTTTATAACTGAATTGCAGAAAATAAACTGATTCTTTGCAAAGATTATGGAAACTTGACACCTCATGAAAATTAAGAACTCTTAAGAAATTTTTGAATATTCTGTAATACTTTGATTTCTCCTCTAAAATGGACAAAATTTAAATTAAATAATAGATAGATTAAGTTCTAGGTAGAGGCAATTTAGCAGACAAATTAATACATTTGGTTTAGAGTTTTTGTTAATATTCTTCTGGTTTAAGTAGCTACCAAATTTGGTTATTTTCAATTTATTCAACTTTCGTTCTGTCATATTCACAATCAAAATTTTCTTTTTCTTCCATTGCTATTCAGACAGACGAATTAAAAAATAGAATCAGAATTTTTAGCTTTTTGCATATTTATACCCAGAATTTTATAAATTTGAAATGAAAATTAAAGATGACTTTTTTTGTGTTTATTACAGGAGAAGAATATAGAATTTACTTTGTAGATTATGTAAGTTGAAACATGAAGTAGAAAAGTATCAATGCTGTCTTGTTTCAGACTTTTTTGTATCAAAATATTTAGTTTGCAAAAGTAAGAAATCGGATGAGAGATTCTATTAATAAGCATCACCTGCATGACAGAATTAATGTACAGAATTACCAGTTTTTGCTCTTCTGCTCTCAATTTCATATCTAAAATCGGGATAGAGAAATCAATGTTAGTACATATCACTCCAGGAAGCAAGACTGCAGTTATCACAAGATTCATTGAAACTTATTAAACACCATTTGAAAAAAAAAATTTTTTTTTAATGATTCTCCCAGTATGCAGCTGAGCACTTTCCACTGCTTATGTACCAATGGTAAATTGTCCCACGTATGAAAAAGAGATTTGTTATTCCATGAAAAATAACATTCCAACACATGTGTAATAGACCCCATATCAACAAATGCCCTAGTGAGAAAATAAGAGCATGCATATTGTTTCATGGTGAAAAAAAAATGAACTATATATTTAGCCATATCTCTGGAGGCAGATATGAATGGGTATGATGTCTGTTTCAAAACTGACAGCTCATGTATCCTTAGTAGCACTTTAATGTTTTTTTGTTTTTTTTTTATCGTGTGAGAACATGATGTT
Organism: Argiope aurantia; assembly: GCA_026543865.1. NCBI lineage: Eukaryota > Metazoa > Arthropoda > Arachnida > Araneae > Araneidae > Argiope > Argiope aurantia. The sequence continues at coordinate 28,875 of JAPMOR010115002.1, read as the reverse complement.
TTCGTTACAGGGTTTTGAATAATTGAAGCTCGAAATCGCGTAGGCAATGAATAAAGCATAAATGGCAATTTTCATCTCCACTTGCTTTTACCAGTATTACATTATTATTATGCATACTTCTCTGAGAGCAGATGCGTGTTTAAAAGGTTGATGTTAGAGACATGGTGTTTTTACCATAGTAATCCTACTGGCTACAGAAAATCCCCCCCCCCATAGCGCCATTTACTGGGCATGCACAGGTGGTTTTCGATATATCTCGTAAACTATATATGTTAGAGACAATGGGTTCTCACCACAGTAATCCCACAGGGCTATATAAGATCCCCCATGGAATCCTCTAATGCGCATGCGCAGATAGTTTTTGCTATATATCGTAAACTATATATGATAAAGACAATGGATTTTCACCCTAGTAATCCTACGGGGCTATAGAAGACCCCCCCCCCCCCGGCGCCATCTAGGGTGCATGCGCAGATGGTTTTCGCCATATCTTGTAAACTAAATATGTTGGAGACATGGGGTTTTCATTTACAAATACCCCCGGGGATCCTCTAAGTCCCCAAAATTTTGGATTCAATGCACATCCGCAGTACGAATTTTGCTTAATATTGGTCAAATCGATACCATAGAGTTTGGGGTTGTCGATGGCGTCAATTTCCGGTTAGACCGGAACCTGTCATATTCCGGCTTATATGCAACGTAGAGACGAGTGCGACCCGTCTAAACGATGAATAGAGTCGAATAGACACGATGAATTTTTATCGAAACTCTGGTCTCGATAGGGTCCGAGATCGGGTCTCGAAATTTACATATTCGAGTTACATTGCATTTGCTCGAATCTTTGGATACTACTAGCCGAAATGCACGTAATGATACGAGTTTCACGTTGGTATTCTGAGTGATTCGCGAGTTACGTTGTAAAAATTTGAATTTTCGAGCGAAGTTTTTGACCTCATTTTTTCAAAAATTTTCTTTATGATTGGCATCGATGCACTCTATCTTAAATCCAATATCCTTCAGCATCTTCTGATATAGCTACGAATCATAGTTGTGGTGATGTGACTCGTAAACAATAATCAGCATTCTAGAAAGAGTGAGACATTGATTTCATCATTTTTGAAATATGTATGTATATTGATTGTTTTATTTCTTTGAAAAGAATACTAACATCGGTATGCTGTATTGCACTATTTCCGTGAAGAGGCTGCATGGAAATTTTTCAGCGAAAATAAATGCAGAATATCCTTGTAAATAAAAGTAAAATTTTTAGATAATTTATACACTGAGGTGACAAGTCATGGGATATCATCTAATAAATTATCTTGCCTCCTTTTGCCCGGAAAAGGGCATCAATTTGATGTGGAATGAACTGAACAAATCGTTGGAAATCCCCAGCAGAAATATTGGGCCATGCTGCATCTATAGACGTCCATGATTGCGAAAGTGTTGTCGGTACACGATTTTGTGTACGAACTGACCTTTCAATAAATCTGCCAAATACATTTTCATGTCGGAAAAATCACTGGAATTGTTCAGAATGTTTTTCAAACAAACTGTGAACAGTTGTGGCCCGGCGACGTAGTACATCTTTATTTGGGTACATGAAGTCCATGAATGACTGCAAGTAGCTGAACATGACCATTTCCAGTCGATGATCGGTTCAGTTGGACCAGAGAATCCAGTCCATTCCATATAAAAATAGCCCATACTAACAGAGCCACCAACAGTTATGGTTTCGTGGGGTCTGTATCTCATTCGAATCTTGCTAACTGAAACGGTGATTCATCTGATCAAATCACGGTTTTCCTGCTTTCTAGGTCCAATCGATATGGTTGCAAGCTCAGGAGAGGAGCTGCAAGCGATGTCGTGTTTGTTAATGAACACATTCGAGTCGGTCTTTTGTTGCCGTAGCCCATTAAGGGTGCCGTATACACGCTACCTACAATTTTCAAACGTAATGTTATCCTATGGAGAAATATTTTAAGTCTATTAAGTTTGCTATTGCGGTTTCTTTCTTATGAAGTCAACTGCAATCAGTAGAAGGAATAAAAACACAGGCTTCTGCCAAAGGAATTTTTTCTCGGACTTCTCCAAGTATTTTTAAATATTTATTAAAAGTCGCAGAACTTCAACTTCGCACATTTAAAAAATTCTATAAAAAATTTTATCGTAAATAAAATAAAAATAGCAAAATAGCAGCATCAGTATTGGTACCTTCTTTCCGATGCATATTTTTTTTTAATGTGTAAAAGCAGTATTTTAGTCCTAAAATCTGAAAAATAATTTGCACTCCCCTCCAATGCTCCTTTAACCCCTCCCATTCGCGGAGGAATATACTATAGACCCACCCTTTACCATCTGATTTATTATCTGGTCTTCACTAGGTCTTAAAATCTCCCCCTCAGCATTATCTTCTTTCCGCCTTTCTTTCTTTTTATTTTGTTTACCATCACAGCTGTGGTCTTCACAATCCATACTTGTTTCTGCGAATACTATCGCATTCTTGGAAACAAATTTAGTAGACTATTTTTAAGTATATGATTATATCTATCTGTAAATTTGCAAATCGTTTATTTTTCTTGCTCACATGTTTGAAATATTGAAGGGACATTAACGGAATATGGATTATCGAAGAAAAAAATAGCAATAAAAGCAAAAAAATTCCCATTCTGGAAATTAAAGATGGAACAACAATTGTAAATAAAAACCATAAGTATTATTTTCAAGTGCAGGCCCAGCTGCATATTACACAAAGATGCTTTTGTTTATTTGCAATGCGGACGAAGAAGGGGCAAAAAACAGAGAAAATAATTCATGATCCAATATTTTGGCAACAAAAAATGGAGAAAAAATTGACCTTTTATTTTGACTGTTTGTTGCCAGAACTTGTTGATCCCAGATATCCGAGATCGATGAAAATTTGGGAGCCTTCTGCTATTACAGAGGCCCAAAAGAAAAAAAAAAGGAGAAAACAATAAGAATGTTTCTGAAGCTTTTTGTTCTCTGGTCACTTTTATAACTGTACTTTTTTTGTATATAATTCGTTGCTATTTTGCCTACGTTTTTTTTATCAATGTTTTATATATTTGATATTGTACATAGCATTTATCTTATTTATATATTTTGCAATAAATGATAATAAATTTTATTCTAAATGGGAAAGTAATATTGATTTTATCAGAAAAATAATTACAGGAATTAAATTCATTTAAAGGGTGGTAAGATATAAGAAAATCTATATTCTCTTTTATTTACTAATATTTGAATATTCTCATATTTCTGAATGAATTTTCTTCAAAATCGCTATAATCTTTTCTCATAAAAGGAATGTATGTGTATGTATGTATATTACATTTGTTCACTAAGCAATATCTTTATCAAAGATTTTTTTTAAAAAACGTGTAATTTTTTTTTTTTTTTTTTTTTTTTGCTTGCTTGTTAACGATTAATACAATTTAATAGCTTTATTTTATGTTTCTGGTTGTGATTTTGCTAATATTTATCAAGTTACGAGCAACTCCGTGCAAGTACTGCTAATTATATTAGTGGTTTGGGAGCTATTTCAGAAATCTTAAATAAAGCTTTCAGAGAAATGTTCACGCATCGTTATCATTAGATTAAAATTTCAACAGCAACATGACAACAAAGTAATGTTTTTTTTTAAAAAATCTATATTAACATTTCTGTACCAATATATTTTACTATTGATCTTTCTTCCTATTCATGTATCTACATTGCTTATCTTTGGATAATGAGAAAATAATTGTTTAATGGAACAAGGAAATGCCCTTAATGTAATAAATTATTGGATGTATAAGAATCAATGCTAGTGAAATTAATTATATTAGATAAGAATATAATCTGTAATGAGCATAAACAATGCTGAATGAGAAAGTTTTTGTATTGAACTTTAAATACTTTCGTTTTTCAAGTTCCTATTTTAGTTGAGATTATTGAAAATTAGAAAGATGCATTGCACAAAATGTGGAACAGTATAAGTTTTTTAAACTAGTAGTAAATGTTGCATGTCTATCGAATTTGAAGTTAAATATACACTTATGAGTAAGCGATCAAAAGCAAGCTAAGTTAATTTTAGCAATCATAAATCTGAATTATAAAAATTATCTAAAACTAAGTTGATCACTGCTTTCATAAAAACTTTTCTTATATGACAAAGAAATAATGTTTTTTAATGTGTATTGGCATTTGTGTTACAATATATTTTACAACTATTTTTCTTCCAATTCATGGTTATATATAAGTAATCATAATTTCTATTTTGAACGAAGCAACATTTCTACCAAGTTTTTCAATTGAATCTCACTAAACATTTTTATAAATTTTAGTTAATTACAAATAAAAAAAATGGCTGATAAACCTTCAGGAATGCGAAACAGTTTCGACTTATTCCGGATGTTAGAGAAATGTTTGCGGTCACTTTACTCTTTTCTTTGTTAAATACAGATGACCATATTATACATATTGTGAAATATTAAGAAAAGAATTCTATAGAAATTAGATTTAATTTTTTAAAAATTGTAACTTTTTTTTTATTTTGATATTAATTTATATATATATATATAAGTAAAAATTATTACAAAGCCAAGATGAATTTTCAGATTGAAACATTCCAGAATTCTGATACGAAATCCTGGCTAAGCGGATGAATGGTGATATTAGCAAAATCCAATAAATAAATAAAAGAAAAAATCATTCAATTAATGGTTTAAAAATTTCGAAAACCAGGAGACACTTAATCTAATATATGCATTTTACAATTTAATTTATTATTTATTTCTTCCAATTTATGCATATTATCATATTAAGTTGGTTATATTCCACGTTTAGAAAAGCTAATTATTGAATTTATCCTAACATTATTTTCAAAATAACTATTTATTTTTTCTTTTTAATATGGTAAAAAATGAGTCATTTAATTAAAATTTAGGATATTCTCTTTTTTGCGAAAATAAGGCAGAAATTAGGAACATCCCAGCTACACAGAAACACCAGGTCATATCAAATGCGTCGCATGAGTTGAAAAATTCACCTTAATTTTGTTCGTTTCCTTCCTCATTTAAGCTTATTTAATATTTTTTTAAATAAATAATTTACTTATAAAATTTTAAAGAAAATTTAGGGAAATTTTATTAAAATTCGCTGTAGGTACTAAAACTATTGAGAGAAAGGATTGAACCCATTCTTTGGGGATGAGTTCGATGTCTTACATTTTCATAGGCACATAGATCTTGCCCGATCCTCCTGGATTGAAAAATTAATGAACGCAATTATTGTTAAAAATGAAGTCGTGTCAAACGAAATACTATAAATATTAAATTACTCCTTCTAAATTTCAGAATTCTCTAATATTAATTAACATAATTATGAAGAGCAAAATGTCCCAAAATCGAAGTACTTCAATAATTAATCAGTGCTGAGTTCTGTATTCCAAGAGTCCTTCTAACATTCACGCTAGAGGTGGGTCGTTCGCGAACGAACGGGTCCACTAAGTGAACGAACTGAATCAGGTGGCTATCTTCTGAATAAGTCATTCGTTCTCGAACGATTTGTGGACCCGGCTATTCCCGTTTATTACCCGGACCCGGCTATTCCCGTGTGGACCTGGCTAATTCCGTTCGCGAACGACGGTGTCGACCCGGCTATTCCAGTTCATTAACTGTGTGGACCTGGCTATTTCCGTTCGCGAACGACAGTGTGGAACTTGCTAATTTCATGCGTGAACCTCCTACAGATAAGAAGACAAATGCCGAGGGACGGAAATGCCACCTGTATTTCCTTCCCCTTTTCTCAGCAGCGTCGTAAAACGGTGCGGGGCGATTTTGTCTTTTTAACAGTGGTTACTTCCGTTCCCGCTGTCACTGTTGATTGGTGTCTCCAGAAAGTGCTTGAGGGTAGATGTTTAATTTACAGTACGCTTTCTGCAGCTACTAAAATGTCTTGCTAAAATGCCGGGTTTTCGGAAAGTTTCAACTCAAAAAGAAATTAATAAAATACCCTGTGAAGATTCAGATTAATCTCATTTGATATAAGTGATGAGGAAGATGCTGGATTTGACACTTCAAACTCTTTTCAAGAAGAAGATATTTCTACTTTGTTAGAAAATGATTCTGATAGCGAGGACGATATTGAAGTTTCTGAAAATAGATAACTCGGGACAGAATGGAAATCAAATTTGATAGAAGATAAAAGTATTTCTATTCCGAAATTCGACCAATTTTTAGGCCCGACCCATAATTTACAAATATCGGAATGTCAAAATATTAAATTTAAAAAAAATTAATACATTAAAATGCTTATTGTTTCCGATAACTGTGTTTAAAATAGTATTAATTATTTTTCAAAACTCAATCTCTCCCATACCAGTTCTTGAAACAGTTTTAATTATAAAATAAAAAATTAAATATTCCTTCCTTAAAGAATTTTGCAAATCATTTGAAAATTGGCTGATATTATATCTTTATATTGGCTGATATCGTCTGGGACACAAAAAATTAGCCGAGGTAATTTTTTTAAATACAAATTGGTAGAGAAAAGAAATTTCTACAGTAAATGTGAGAAAAAGAGGCATTTAAAACTATTATTTGTTATTTTTTTTCTTTAGAAATTTGTACAATAATTTAATTATTAATAAAACTGGGTTTTTGTTTCATGCTGGAGTTAATCTAACTGTTTTTTTTAGGTATATGAGTTGTTTATTTATTTTTAATTTTAAAAACTGAAAAGTACTTACTGAATTGCAAAAAGAAAACCATTCATAAAAAAGTTTAAAGAAGGTAAAAAGACTTATTTATCATGATATTAACTGAAAAAAAAAGGCAAACAATTCCTAATTTTCTTATTTTGTTAAAGAATTATTCAAGTATTAGTATCAATAATTTATCTGAGTTCAAAAAATCTGTTACATTATTAAAGTCGATAAAAATGGAACACACGATTAAAGGAGTTTTTAATTGAGAAGAAAGGAATCGGGAAAGAAAATAAGAAATCATTTCTTTGATACGATACTGCCAAAAAGAATTCATATGCAAGTAATATTATTATGAATTATATCATGATTATGGTAATTAAATTGCATATTATTAATTATGACGTAAAAAATTAAAGCTTTTCTTTTTATAACTCTTATAGAAATCCCCCCGCCCCCAAATGAAATTTCTCTTCTTATATGAAGTCTTGTCCTGAGCGATGCCCAGCATAAAGCCATTGAAATTAGAAGCATGAAATTTGGGAAGTTATTTTTTGCACCTTAGAGGCATACTAAACACGGATTTATCAAACTTTTAATTCAAAATTTACTTTAAAAAATAGAATTTTAATGTGTTTTTATCAAAACATCGAAGCCTATTATGGAATAAAAATTATTTCAACACCGTTTTAAAGGTTAAAAAAGAGTAGTATTTGAATAATAAAAATCTTATTTAGTTGAATATAAATTTTTAAAAATAATTTCTGAGAAATAAGTGGACACGGTTTATAACAAATACTTTTATTATAATGAAATTCAAAATGACATTTCTTCTTCGAATCATTGAATCGCATTATTTTGCAGCTGTTAAAATAAATATAAAAGAAAAAAAAAATGCTTTTATTCTTATTGCTATTTGGTTAAAAAGGCTTTTATGTTATACGCAAAAGCACTTTGAGCTAAATGGATGAAATTTGGTATACGGTCTTCACACCAAACTTGTAGATTTCGATCAAATTTTTTGTAATATCTGTGTAGAGGAAATCTGTCTATCTAACTGTTTCAAATATAAGTTAACATGGTAACTACAAAACGAAGAGAGCTAGATAGTTTGGTACACAGATTTAGTATCTATTGTATAAACATCTGTCAAATTTTGTGTCAAAACCAACAAGGGGTTCACCGCATGTCGGTCTGTACTTTCAGATATATGTAAACGCGATAACTCAAAAATAACTAATTTGAACTAAAATATATTGTTACAAACCTTCAATTCGGCTTCCCAGCATAGTTTGTTCCATCGTCGAAAAGAAAGTTTTAAAGTCATCGGTACTGGACGGCGTCCAGGTGGCGCGTCGAAGGTCCCAGAGCTTGGCGACAAACTTGGCGACCATTTGGTGACTTGGCGACGAATTTGGCTACTTTGGCGCCAAAATAGATAATACCCGAAACTTCGGGAATTTTCCCGATCCGTCCAGTAGGAACCGAGATACGCCCCGAACGTTCCTGATTGGTTGAGAGGCTTCTAGCCCCGCCTCCTGAGACCTATAAAAGGGTCCACAGCAGCCAGAGCAGGCAAGCCAGTAGTCAGAGTGGACGCAGTGGTAGAAGAAGAGTAAGCGGAATCGACGGAGCGAAGTCAGTAATCCGAGTCGGAGAAGTAGAAGACGGAGTAGTCGGAAGCGACTGAGGCAAGCTAGTGCTGAACTGAGCTGTGCGCTACTGTCTGCAGTAGATTCTGGTTGTATGCTGCTGTGTGTGCTGTTGTATGCTACACGTCTCGGGTGAAGATAATCGTCTTCTGTGCTGTATATAATTGTCGCTTTTGTGCTGTCCTGTGTGCCTTCTTGTAAATAAACGTCGTTGTTTTTATTCTACTCCTGCCTGCTGATTGAGCGTTCTTTGCACCATATCACTCCCACTATCCAAACGAACCCCGGTAAAGAAATTTCGTAACAATATCAAATTTGGTATGTAATTTTGTGACTATAAGTATAGTTTTGGGTAAAAATTTTGTTTTAATCATTTAATCATTTCTATTATAAAGGATTTTAAAAACTTATTTAGAAGTTGGCATTTTTCTATCATCAATTTCATGGCAGTTTTGCCAGTCGTATGATGATTGATACCCATAGGTAAGCTTTAGTTTTTAGCTTTATAAGATAGCAAATAAAATTATTTAATAGAATGAGCATTACACTTAATAGAATGAGTAAGAAGGATTATTTAATACTCTTTCTATCTCAGCCATGTTTGATCGTAATAGTTGTTGCTTCTATAAAAATCACACACAAAATTTGTGGTCATATTGAAAATACATCATTTGTGCTTCTACATGACTATCGGCATTTTCAGAAATGTTTATGTATATTTTATTTTAATTTTAAGAAATGTTGGAAAAGCTCATAAATCTTTATTGTTAATCTTATAAAAGTTGACTTAATTTTTTGGTATTAATATTTTTTTTTCAATTATATAATTATTTCTATGTTTTTGTCAAATCCAAAAAAGCATAATTTTACAATACAAAATGTTGTACAAATAGAAAAATAAATATTAAAATTTATTAAATAAGCGTTTAAAATTAATTTTTAAGATTTTTTTCAGTAAAAGCTATACATTGTTATAAAATTTAAAAAAAAATCTGTGATTAGAAAATATGCAGTTTACATGTTCATACTTATACAAAGGTACTTAAAAGTACTTTATTTTTGCAGCAGATTGTCACTACGCACCCTGTAAGGCAAGAACAATCTTTTACTTATCATATTATAAATTATTAAATGATAATTTAAGATATATTATTCTACTAAAGAGTGAACATAAAAGATGCAAGTAACCATATATAAGAATAAATGTAATAATAAAGCTCTTAAACAATAAAAATCTAATGAAATTTGCGCACGTATAAAACAACTGAAATATCAAAATACCAAAAGCTCGAGTTCTAAGTGCATCCTTCCCTTAATTAAGTTGGTACGACTATTGGCATATATTCCAGGAAGTAAAAATAAATAAATAAAATTTAAAAATAAAAATAAAAGCTGAATAAATAAATATATAACTAAATGATGATTTATAATGTTACTTTAAAATTTATTGTGCAATATTAAAATGATGTAATATCTTGTAAGACGAAATACTTTTATACTTAGTAAACAGTGGTGAGCTTAATTTGTTACGGAATTATCTAAATATAATAGGAAACTTCCAAACTGCCAAAATAACCAATCATGAAAGATATTTCATAATAAAATAAAAAGTAAAAACGGACCTAAAAAACGCCTTTAAAAAGCATTTAAAAAACCATTAAATAACACTGTAATATCAGGCAGTAGAATAACTCAGATATGATCAAAATTACAAAGCCTGTTCCTTCATTCCGACCTGTGAGAGGGGAAGAAAATCATTCGAGTCTATGAATTCCCCCATTCTCTGCTTTATGTGTTCCTTTTTCTCAGAACGAACTGCATATGGCAAAATAACAGCGCATGCGTCGAGAAGTAAACACCTTTCTTTACGACACTCAATACAACCGGAAATTTCCGGTTTGGCCAATGACGTAATGAGTGAAAAGCAACAAAGTCAGTCGTTCTCGAACGAAAGAGCCCAGATCATTCGTTCGTGAACGAAAGAGCCAAGTTCATTCGTTCGCGAACGAAAGAGCCTAACTCATTCGTTCGAAGAGCCGAAATCGTTCGCGAACGACCTGAAACGAACGGGTCCAATTGGTGAACGAACGATTTTGAACCGAATCTTTCAAATGAACGAGATTTCCCATCACTAATTCACGCTGCCCTCGGTACGATTTTCTGTGCAAGCAGAGAAAATCTAAAATATCCAACTTTCCATCTTTTCCAAACAAGTTTGGGGGCTCATTAATCCCACCAAACCCCTCTTGTGATATACAAAGACAGTGTCGGTTTTCGACAAAGAGTAAGGGAAAGTTTTATTGGGGCCAGTTCGGTGGGTCAGTTGACCTTCTGAGTGTCACACTCTTCACACAGCAATATCTCCTGGAGACTAGGAATTCTTTTTTTGTTGGGTGTTATTCGGCTTGTCAATCAAACCTTTTAAGCCTCTTCCGTCATTAGTTTGGTCACCGCCTTATCCCCCTCATCGACATCGGGTTTCTTTCTCTGTATATGGCACTCTTAAAGCAAAATTTCGCCGTACTGTCCTAACGGACTTGTTCGTCGTATGTTCCACGTTGATTCTTGCGGTTATTTAGCGCAGTTTTGCTTGTCTAACACTACGAACACGCCGTCAGTTTTGGTCATTAAGTGCAAGCGTTAACCATGGAGGGAGATTATGCCTGAAATTAGGTATTCTCGGTCCACTCTTGACAATATGGATGTTGAATTCACCAACGATTTCCGGAATGGAATGTCTCATGTGTCTGGTTTCAAATATCAATACGCGTTCAAAGTCTGTCAATTTCCGGCGTGCGGCCAAAATCACATCTGAAAATCTCAATTCAATCTCAATTTGAATTCAAATTAAAATTTGAATACAAAGCAAAGCCCTGCCAATGTACTACCTAATTATGTATCTTGTACGCTATACAACTGCTATCTGTATCTTTGCATTTTTCTGTCCCATGACTTTTGACACTTCAATGTACGCCAGAGAAATCCAAATTATTGAATAGTGTCCATCAAATTTTATTACTAGTAATCAATTAAGTATGAAGCAAAAGGGAAGTTGCACTGGAAGTTTTATGCCAATTAGTAAATAGTGAATTTTTTAAATTAAAAAGTCCGTTTTCAAGTACGGAAAAGATTTCTTCGTCTTAATAATGTCGTGTCAATAAAATGGAATTATATTTATTTTTCTAAAAATTGCCTATATCCAGTTTATCCATAAGTTACTAAGGATTCATACAAAATTTAATTACACAATGTAAGTGATAAAGTGAAATTAAATTTATGTATATTAATTGGTCTAGAAAGCGTACATTAATGAACCTTTGATGTGCAATTAAATTTTGTATGATTCTTTGAAACTTCTTAGTTACTTGCATCAGAAACCTTTTCACTTGAATACAAATGAAAGCCTTGCCAGTGCACTGCCCATCTATGCATTTTTAAACTGACTATTGGCAATTTTCAGAAGTTATTTGACACAATCTAATTTTTAAATTTGAAACATCTGATATTCTTATGTAAATTTAAAATTAATTTCTAGATAGTAAGGAGATTTAAAAAATGTTTGAAACTTTACATTAAAAATATTATGTATACTTAAAAAAATATGAAAATATTTTCAACTCGGCTATTTCTGCTCGCAATTAATATTTTATTTAAACTATATTAACGAGCGAACTAATGACCAAAAATTAGAAAATAACCCCTATACATAAACTGCATTTTGTACTTAATAGCATTTTTACCACACATTAAAACTTTCAGTTTCAGAGAAAGATATTTTCTTTTTTCAAAAGTGCAGCGCACATTTTAATGCGATTTCTAATTTCAAAAATTTAAACTCTTCAAATTTTGGAACCCCTTTTAATTTCGTGTCATCCGTTATTTTGTCAAAAATGAAATATTTGAATAAAATCTATAAATAAAAATTGCCAATAAATTTAGCAAAATCTGTAACTTATATTGTTTAGTCTTAACATATTTTTGTTATATATTTTTAACACCCATAAAATAAAACAACTTCTTGATATTCTTGTGACTATTTCCAAAGCCGAAAGATTAAATAAATTTTAAAATCACAATGAAATTGTTTTCAAATAATTTGCCATAATACTTAAAAGGATCCGAATATTGGAATAAATTTTCCTTCCTCAATTTAATATATTTTATCAGAAAGGGGAGGAGGGTAAGATCTTTGACAGGGTTTGCTACCAAATTCCACTGGGGACATCATCAGATATGGCGATAGGAATTTGTCGTATAAATAAGCAGGTTATAATGTCCTGATCAAATAACGAAGCAGAATTTCCAGACAATTCTTTATTTTACAGCCCTATATATACAAAAGAACCACTTGTTCTAATCTTGGTTAAATAAATAGTTATTTACACCTATAGTAGGAGATACATCAGTCAAAGTCGGAGGTTTTTCTTGAAACTCAGTTCTCCATCACGTCAACGCGACCACTCCAGGGGTAGTTCTCAGACTCCAAACTCGTAGGCGTAGTCCAACCGTCTCCTGCAATTCGTTTCTGCTCTCTAAAAAAATCTCCGCACTTTATTTTGGCAACAATCTCCACCTCTTAATTTACATTGGTCATTTGAGCTGTCTTTCGGCCAATCGGGGTTCAGCAATATGCTCTCTCAGCGGCGCCAGTGGGTGGTGGGAAGGTCCTTTCACAAAGAGAAACATCTAGCATCCAGATGTTTGGAAACCCCTTTCTCTTTAAAGGTACTATCAATACCTCTTGGACGAGGAATTGCACATGTGGTCTTTCATTGTAGTCGCTAATGAACAGATGCGAGCCCACCCAGGTGAAAAGATACACCATCTGACTATCTCGGGGAGTTTAGTAAGTAACAGCAACGACACAGCTGGCTGGTAAACTAAAAGATTAATAATAACATATTTATACACTTTTTACATTATGGCAGCTCTCTGCTTTACCTGCTAAATGAAATATCATTTCTTAAGATTTTTTTTTCAAAATTCAAGAAATCAAACCTAAAAATTCTAATTAATTTGCAATTTCAGTTCGAATTTCACTGCAGCTAAGAGCATCTGCATTTAAATGTTTTTTTTTTTCCTGCCTTGTGTCGCACTTTATATTGGAAAGGTTGTAATTCCAAAGACCATTTGCATTAACCTCGCATTCGATCCGGAATTTGAATTCAACCAGACCAAAGGATTATGGTCCGTTTCAATCACAAATTTCTGTCCATCCAAATAGTATTTTAAACTTTTATCGCGTAAATAATGGCTGTACACTCTCTTTCCGTTGTACTGTATTTGCTCTCAGCATTCGAAAATTTTTTACCTAAATACAGAATGGGATGTTCTTCACTTTGAGTCACGTTGTGACATCAAGATCCCTATTCCGATATCCGAAGCATCCGTCTGGAGGATAAATTCCTTTTTATAGTCAGGAACGTACAATATTGGTTTTTTGGTCAGTCTGTGCTTTAACTCTTCAAAGGCCTGATTACATTCTTCTCTCTTAATTTTCCCTTTTAAAACATTTGTTAGGGGGGCTGCAATTACTGAAAAATCCTTTACGTAGTGAGCGTAATATCCCGCTAAGCCCAGAAAAGCTCTAATTTGCGTTTTTGTAGCGGGTGTTGGAAAATCTAAAACGGCCTTGATTTTGGCTTCCGCGGGTGTTCTTACTCCCCCTCTTGCGATATGTCCCAAATATTTAGTATGATTTTGGGCAAATTTGCATTTAGACGGCTTAATAGTTAAATTTGCGTCGCCTACACGTTGTAAGACTTCTTCTATATGTTTCAAGCGATCCTCTCAATTCTGCGAGTAGATCGCAATGTCATCTAAATACGGAACGGCGAAGCTTTCACAGTTCTCTAACACCTGTGACATGAGCTTACTAAAGAAATACGGGGCGTTAACCAAACCAAAAGGCATTCTTAAGGGGACAAAGGTTCCGAAACTTCTCACAAATGCAGCGTAACGTTGTACTTGTTTACTAAGGGGAATTTGCCAGTACCCACTTTGCTAAGACAATTACGGTAATAAATTTTGTGGCGGACACTCTTTCGACACGCTCTTCGATATTTGGTAACGGGAAATATTGTGTTCGCACAATTGAGTTCAAACGTCTGTAATCTATATAGGGACGAGGGTCTCCAATGATCTTAGTTTCCACTAAGATCATTGGAGAAGTATAATCGGATTGACCGGTTTCAATGATTTTTATATCCAACATTCTTTTTATTTCAGTTTTAAGAATCTCTGTCTGGCGCCGATAGGTACGGTACGGTTTCGACCTAACTGATTCATTACTAATTAATTGCATCGATCTCTAATGAACTGAGTCGATCCTCTAGAGCGCTATCCCTAATTATACCTTCAAAATCATACACATTTGGATCAGAGATTGAATAGGGAATTTCTAAACCCTCTGATTCATCTACTTTTCTCTACTTTCACTACTAACCAGATTTATTTGTTCGGATCTTGGATGGTATCTCTTTCAACAAAAGAACCTTCTGCCTTCACAACACTTTCGAAACAGGGCTTCAGGGTTTCGTATTCCCTCTGAGACACTACAAATGAGTCTGCACTGACCTTCAAAAGGTTAGAAGCGTCCTCTTCACCGGGGGGTAAACTGATCTCAGTGGTGACAATAGCTTTCGGGGGCGATTGTTTGGCGGTCTGTTTTTGTTCCGATTTCAGGTTCGCGGTTCTGTTTCCTAACAAATAAACTCCATTATCTAGACTGGAGTCTATGATGTCTGCTTTTGTTATAATGCGTCCAAAATCAGGACTCTGAAGCTCTACTTTTGCGAGAGGAAGGCAAATAAATTTTATATCTAACGGTTGTTTTACCCAGACGGTCTCCCCTGTATAATATTCGGCGTGGACATAATTACTACTCAATAAATCAATCGTTTTTCCCGAATCTCTCAAAATAGACATTTCTACATTATTTACAAGAGCCTTACTCATATAAGGAGCAAATAAGACTTCCGCATCTTTTGTCGTCCCTACACAATTTTCGAACTCAGTAGGTCCATTTTTTCTTAATTGTGGACAATGGGGTCAATTCATGTGACGTAAAAGTCACATGTCATGTACTTCTTGCGCATGGCATTTAAGTTTCATCCGCACAGCTTTCGTCGATCAGTCTGCCATTAACGTTCTCCGTCAAGTATGAAGCGGATTTTTTGTTTACATTTGAAGTTATAATTTTTGAGTCATTTTCTTTCCTCTTATTACGTGTTAACAGAGGAAGTACTGGTGTGCTGACGGATGCATGCTTTAATGCGAAACATAAGAGTGACTGTCATGATAAAATGTTTTCTTATTTTCCTTTCAACAATCCTGACTTGGTTTGATAGCTTTGGTATAGATTTTTTCAAGCCCTCGAAGTCGGTGATATGCTCCCATCATTTTGAAGAATTCATTCACTGTGTGCCCATTTATTAAATATAGCTATTATAGCTAGTAATTTGTTAAAAAAACTCTTCGAAGAAAAAGAAATCGGTAAGCGATTTGCCGTCAAAAACAATCAAACAAAATCGTGAGTGCATTTCTAATTTACTTTATTCACATTTGTCGAAATTTCTGAATATGCTTAGAAGGTTTTAAAATGTTTACATGAATATTACATTGCATTTTTTTACAAAATCTTATCTAAATTTAATTAATGTAAGTAAACAAACACTCCAATTGTAAAAAAAAAAAAAAAAAAAAAAAAAACCCTGCTATAATGCTAAACTTAGGTGGAAGTGATTATTATTAGTTTTCTAATTACATTTGCAGATTTGTGATGGGTTCAAAGTGAATTTATATCAAACAACTTTTCTATTGTTAAAAATGAAATGCCAATAGTTTATTGTATTTAAACTGAAATTGACTGTTATCATAATATAATGTTATAACACTGTGCACCTCAGTGATTTCTGTTTTAATAACTAAAGGTCTTTTCATTGAAAATCAATTTCCATATCAGCATTTATTATATAATTTTTATTCCCAACTTCATTGCTACATGCATGTTTCACTTTTTTTTCTATTTCTTTAAACAATCAATTTTGAATTATAAAATTCTGTGAAAGTATAAAATTGTTTCTTTCAATTCCTCTTTATATCCTATTTAACTTCTCTCTCTCTCTCTCTCTCTCTATATATATATATATATATATATATATATATATATATATACGGACTTCGAACTGGAACATTTTCAAAACCATAACTTTAACAATATTAATATCTACATTCTAGAAGACAATGTTAACGAATTAAGCAAAAGATTAGATCTGGAAAACATTTATATTTGCAACCTGAAAACTTTATTTCCCTACGGTCTCAATAGTAAATTAAATGGGGAAGGCTATACAGATTTAAACAATAATTGCATTTATAACAAATTTAACATATTTAAAAATTTTCTAAATAAAGATAACTATTCTGAAAGATTTAAAAGAGGTAAAGGAAAAGGGGGCAATTTTCAAATTATATTTGAGGAATTTCAAAATTACTGTTATCTGGAACACAATAGTGAAAACATTCACAAAATTAGGAAATACATTTTTGGTCTTAGAAATAATAAAATTAAATGGTTATTAAATAATAAATTCGGGGAATTAGAGTTTAAAAATTCGTACACAAAATGCATTGTTCTAGATCTAATTAAATGTAAGCTTAACATTGGAAAAAACGATTTACTTTTTAATAACAAATATAATGTTTACAAAGAATTCTGTGTGATTAAATTCTTGGATATTTACTTCGAATATCTAAAATTGCCCAAAATTATACATAATAATAATATATTTTTTCCTCTATCAGATAAAACAACTGTTTCAATAGCGTTTAGTTTTACACTTCAACTTTAAAGAAACAAAATTTGTAATTATAATTACTATAGAAAAAATTTAGATAAAATAAATATTACAGATTGTTACTGTAACAAAGAAAACTATAAAGATTTTATAGATGTTGATAAAGGTCATATTATTACAGGTAATTTAAAAATTATTGAATCCAACTCTTTAAGAGATTTAATGGGAAGAGGAACAAAATTTAGATTAAGAGAAAAAATAAACCATGACAAAATCTTGATTTCTATTGGTAATGATATGGATTTTTTTATTGCTAAATTATCTAGAAAATACCATTGGCCTGCGGAAGGTTTCGGAGAATGGAAAGTGAGAATTTTAAAGGAAATAAAAATAAAAATGAATATTGATTTTGACAGATCTAAAGAACGTGGGATTTATTTTAGTAAAACACTGAAAAACGAAATAAAAAATTTAAAAGCAAAATTTGTTGTTACAGTAATAGATAAATCAGCAAATAATTTCTGTTTAATTTGTAAATATTATTATAAAGAACTTTTAATTAATGTATATAACTCTAACGCAACTTATATGTTAAAGAACACCGGGAAAAAGGAATTAGGTAAAAGAATGCTAGCTTTCGCAAACAAAACCAAAACTAAGACTTGCTCTCTTAACTATCCTTATTTATTAACAACCGTTAAATTTCATAAAAATCGATAAAAATTCAGATTCGTGACCTGTAGCACTGGCAGTTATAATTACTATACGGGTAAACATTAGTAGTATATAAATGTATAACTCTGCATCACTTTGCAAAGTGATACAGACTTAAACATAATTTTTGACGAGAGAGCTCTTATGAATCGCAAGATCAGAGTATACATATTAAGAATGCAAAGCGAAGCGACAGCCGCTATCGATAGATGATGACAGGAAAAGTTACATTTCAGTTGAAAGTTGTTCGCATTGACTCCCAAGGAGAAGAAAAATATCAACGATCTGTAAAGCAGAGTGAAAGCGCTAACAGGGATGGCATTACTAGAGATCTGGTTTTCCATGTGGGAACCCGGGAGCCCTCAACCAGATATCCCCACTCGCTTTTTTTCACGAGGTATCACCCAAACAATCATAGATTGTTTAAGTCTTACTTCCCGTTCTCACATTTGCCGAATAATATAGATATTAAAAGTTTAAAATTTTGAACTGCGTTCAGCTGATGTAAAATCAACTGAAGCAGCATCTCACCCATTCCTAATGAAAAACTAAAAATTAAATTTTGAACTGTTTTAGATGATGAGAAAGCAACTGAAATAGTAAGTTAGATGTTATTAGTTAGTAAGTATTCGCGACGTGAGGACTTAGAATCTCAGTTAAATTAATGTGTAGAAGCTTCCATTATTCTAATACGACAGTGTTTTAGGAAGTTTAACGCGACAATTCCCAAAATGTAGAAATGAAACTTAGCTTCCTCAGGTTTGCTGCTACTTGGGGAAAAAAGGCAGAATATGATAGAAAGCAGCATATAAATGGAAAACACCACCTAAGCGAATATACTTCGAAAGCACGACGATGATGAAAATGATAAAACTTTCATCGTTTAATTTCTATTTTGCTCACTCGCTTTAATTCTTTAATTAAATCGGAACTAATTTCTTTTGCTTTCAACAAAAAATGTTCTACCGGTCCCGGGCCTGCATAGTATTCGTGAAAAATAATCTCATCTCTTTCATTTATTACTATCATAGCGTAAGAAATTGGCTCATGAGTTTCAACGGCATAGGAATGTGATGATGAAGGATTTGGAGCTGCTATTGAAACGTTTTTCAATAAACATTCAAAATCGGCAAAAATAGCGAAACGATGCTTCACGCTTCTCCTTAAATTTTAGAGTTAAATCTTTTGGAATAGATACACGCTGCGGTTTATTATTGACACAAAGCTCTTGATGTCTAGCTAAAGTTTCAGCTCGAACAAATCCCGATAAGCACAACTTACAAAAGTGTTTGATATTATGTTTGAGTTTAAGCAATCTGTTCAAGTTTTTAATTAAATAGTAATGATTTTCAAATAAAAATAAATCTATTTCCCGATAATTATTTGAACTGATATATAAAGGCTAAATTTAACTTTCATTATAAGAGTAAACATTAATTCGCAATTTATTAACTTTCTCAAAACCTTCTATGGCAGATAATTTAACGGGGAATTTTAAATTTTTACAATTTAAGTACTTAAAATATTTTTTATACTTGACTTCTCTATTTGCATTAGTTTTCTGGGGATACAAACTTGCTAAAACAGAGTATAAAAAACATTTATCGTCATCGCAATTGATTTTTAGGAGGCATTTTTTATTGAACAACGATGTTGGTAATGAGGCATTCTTACAACCCCCTCTAAGTTCTAAATAATTGCCAATATGTAAATCAATGTAATTAATTTTTTTGATTGACCATCCGCTACCATTTCTAACAAAGTTTTCAACAGAATTGATTATTTTACGAAACCCTTTATCAATAGCAGGATAAATTTGCGTATATGATAGTATGCGCAATGCATTACTGCAAAAGTAGAAGTTTTGAGTTAGTTCTTCTGTTTCTAAGTGGTCTTGCAAAATTTTTGCAAAGACGAGAGTGTTTAAGACATAATTTATGGGAGCTATGTGATCCGTATTCTGAAGATTTGTGCCATTCTTCTAAACAACTTTAATTTTTAAATGTAAAATACTATGTGCTAAGTCGAGATATTGATCTCCATTTCCGCTGATGAAAAATTCTAGAGGTGAATTGTCAGTTAGTGATGCGACTGGTTGAATTTCTACGAAGGCACTTCCATCGATTGCAAGCTGAACAGCATTTTCGCTGAACAAATCTAACTCAAGTTTTTAGACAAATAGCCATCATGAGAAAATGTCTTCCGCTTCGTTCCGTTTTTTCCTAGGTCTCTTTTTTTTCCCCGAGTGTGTTTTTCTAGGTGAGCGTTTTCTTTTTATACCCCTTCCATGTTGAAGTTTTTGAAAGATATCATCTTTAATTCGTCCCGAGGTTTTTCTTAATCGACGTTGAGCAGAATCTCTGAACGAGGCGCCCTCTGACACGTCAGTCAGAACATTCTTACCCTCTCTTAATAACTGACTGCCTAGATATTTTCCCGCTCTCATTGCGAGTGGGGTAATGAAACGCCTCAAATCACCAAAAAACCCATAACCGCGCTGATAGGGAACTCCCGTGAAACAAACATTTCCCCCTGTTTGTTGGAGGCGGTAATAAGCCTCACAGCTTCTACTGTCCAACTGCATTTTCTCTAGTCTTGCGAGCATATGAAAACTCTGGGGGAAAAATCTGCTAATTTATAGGTTTGCGTCTGAACGAAAGTATAACATACGTTTTACCCCCGCTCAATGTTATGTCGGTAGCAAAGCTCGTTTTCAGTTCAATAAGCACTGTTTCTATGTACGTTTTTCGCACAGGAAAGTACAGAGGTCGATCGTAATATTTAACTATTTGGTCTTCTTTCTCGTTCATGCAGGGGATGATTCGCAGCAACGGAGCGAAGGAGTCTCCAACATGATGCGATTGCACTAGATCACTATAAATAAATATTTCCGTTATTCCTCCGCTTAAATCAAGCGAATACTTGGATTCGTAGTTCCCGCTTTTAAACAAAGTCTCATTAAAACCTAACATTTCCGCTAAAGGTTTCGCAAATTTTACTTCATAATACTCAGGCACGTGAAGCTTAGTTTTCGAGATTTCTGAAAGTGATAGTTTCACATATTTAAACGAGCTAAATAAATCCGAAGGTGCTTTGTATATCCCTGGATTAATAACCAGATCTTTCGAATGCTTGACAGAATTCACAAACGATGGGTATTCTTTGATTATCACTTTAAAAGAATCGCGGGAGTTCACATGAGCTAAATAATCGACTTTCAATTTCTGAGTCTGATCGATGAAAGTATTATTCTCTTGGAGATTCAATTTACGTAGCAGCGAAGACCCTGTAGATTTTTCTATATGCACTTCGACATATTTCGATAAAATAATAGAAACCTCAAATGTGTGGCTATCGTATTCAAACTTTATGAGTTAGTCCAGATTTCTCGCTGCTAGATGTCTATTTAAGATTTCAAACAAAACTCTAGGCTTGTTTATTGTCATCTTTCCAAACATTGCAGACATTTCAATATCTACTTCGAGGATGATTCTAGATGTAGAATCGGTAATTTTCAGCTCTATATCTACAGGAGATTGCTGAGAGAGGCGGAATCGATAATTCGCCGAAGAGCTCAGAATGGTGTCTTCGTTAGACATATGTAGCATATACAACAATTTAGATTCTTTCAAGATCTGCAGTTCCACGCCTTCGCGAATGTGGGCTGTGACTGCCGCAGCACGCGAATCGTATTCAAAATTTATTTTGGATTCACCTACAACGTCTGCGATTTTTCTGTTCAAAGCTAGCCAAAATCCAGCAACGTTCTCTGATTTATATATGACTTTTATTTGCTGTTCAAACTTGTCTGTAACTACAACATCTTCTTTTTCGTACATAACAGTATAGAAATTGTTGTTTGTTTGTTTGTAATTATGGCACTTGCCACGGACAAGCCCGCTGTTCAGAGACAGCCGATTTAAGCCTGAAGGGGAGCGTCTCTTGTTTTTATAGTAGCGCCAACTAGGACCAAGAATACGACTTAGCTACTCACGCATCACTCATTCGCTTGCACAACCCCTTTTTACAGGAGGGAACATTCACCCATCTCACAGATAGAACAACGAAAGAACAACCATGCTCAAACCGGGACTCGAACCCGGGACGCCCAGATCACGAGGAAGACGCGCTACCCCTATGCCAGGACGCCGGCAGAAATTGTTGTGGTCACCGATATTAAACCAATTGCGAGGAATGCATACCTTCGATAATGCCACTTCCCAATCACCTAGTAAGACTAGGGGAGCCGATAATTTGGTTCTATATGAGGATTGCTTTTTCGAGGGAAAATAATTCCTGCTCGAATCACTTGGTAAAGTGATGTAGAACTCTTTTACGTCATCCACTCTGCTTTTATCCAAGAATTAAAACGATTGTCAAATCCTTTCCATTTAACGAAATGCTCCTTCTTTTTCCCAACGCCTCTGCTTTTCAAAATTTTTTCGATTCTCCAAAAGCCGTTAGACGTCTATGTTATTTTCTGCAATTCCTGCTCATAAAACCGACCTAGCAGAATTTCGTGTTTCAGGTCTTCTAAAATGTAAGTTGTTGGGTTTGAGGGAAATCTTTCCGTACTGTAAAGATCTCTTCAGACCAATTAGGCAAAATTCCTCTACGGAATGTTTTGACAGTTTTGGAAATTCTAACATGATCACCAACATTAAATTCGAATTGACCTTTGTTCTTTAAACCATATAATTTGTGGAAAATTGACGATTCATGCTCTTCTCTCACTTGAGCGGGAGCAAACCCAGTACTGCGATGAACACTGTTATTGTAAGCGTTTAATACGGCATCTATAACGTCGGTGTATTTATAAGAGCCTCTGTGAGTAAAAATGCGAAATAATTTATTTTTCAGAGTTCGATTAAATCCTTCAACAACGCTTGCTTTGTATTCGCTGTAAGAGCTGTAATGGTTTATACCTCGTTTTTTAAACAATCCGGATACTGATTTGTTAAAAAATTCGGTTCCGTATTTTTCGAATTGTATGTTTCGTAATTGTAAAATTCGGTTTGTATGTTTCGAATTTTGTATTTTATTTTTTTAAATATTTTTTTAAACGCTTCTAGTACAGAATTAGCATTCTTCTTTTTCAAAGGAACCGAGCATGCGTATTTTGAAAATACGTCGATCGCTGTTAAAATATATTTAAATCCTTTGTTGAATTTGGAATATTTCGAAACATCTACTAAATCGCACTGCACTAAATCTCCAATACCGAAAGATAACACTTGTCTTCTCTTAAATTTCATACGAATTGGTTTGTGAAGAGTGTAAGCATCTTGTTTTTCAAGCCATTTTTTAGTTTCCCGTTGAGAAAGATTCGAAGCTTTTGAAAGCCTTGCTATTCCTCCGAAGGAAACGGGATGCTTAACATCATAGTAAATATCGTTTAATATTCTATCCACTTGTTGTAGCTTTGGCTTCTCATTTTCCATGGCGGTTCTACCTCGCGTTCAAAAGCTCTCTCGCCTGCTGATCTAGATCGTCTGCGGTTTGGGCTCAAAAGGGGAGTCGAAGCTCTGCGACTGTTGTCTTTTATCGGGCTAAAGTCGAAATCATCAGAGGGTGAATCAGGAGCTTTCAATTGTCTTAGAACGTTTTTGTTGGAAATCCATGAGTGAGGTATATTGATATCGATAATTGCTTTTATAAATTTTTCGAGATGTAGTGGTTTTTCTAATTTTTTTGAATTTCTCATCACATAAGAGAACAAATCCACAATTTTCGAACCTTTAAAAGGAACTCCGTTTTCTGTCATTTCCCCATTTTCGTTCCAATGATACAAACGCGTTTTTAGTTTTCCTACTATCGCTGGCACATACTTTTCATATGCTCTAGGCACTGTGTATCTTATATCTCGTAATATTGGATCTTCGTCTTCTATATCCTTTGCAGGAAGCTCTTCTGGAGGGTTTATCACTGGTTTATCGGCTAGCTATCGTGACGGGAATGGGTGGCGTTGGCTCTCTCACTGTTTTTTGACATCTCATAATCAACTGAGACAGCAGCTTAGCTCGCTGGTCGTTCGGTAATTGAGATTCATCAAGCAAATTCAATATGTTTTGTTCCAACTCCAATTCGAGTGCTTTGGGGCGACGATAGGCAGCTAATAAGTCAGGAGGAACCAATGCCATTTTTTTAGCCATGATAACTTTATTTGTGACGAGAGCGATTGAAAGTTTTTGTTTATAAAGGTTTTCATCTTCCTCTCCGCTGCTTCGGGGTGCCAATTCTTGAATTCAAATAATTGATTTTTCATATCCAGTTACCAATTGCACGACCGACCATTCCAGCGACTGCAGACGCAATTGCAGGTAAAATCAGAGGTAAAAATCCACCACCTTGATTAATGAGGATCTTTTTCTTTTGATTTATTTTTGTATTTTTATTTGCAAGCTTTCGTGGGCCGCGATGGCCTGGTGGTAAGGTCACGGCTTCGGAACCGGAAGGTTTCAGGTTCGAGACCCGATTCCACCGAAGAACCGTCGTGTAAGGGGGTCTGTTGCACGTTAAATCCGCCATGACCAAACGTCCTCCCGCTGGTGTGGTGTGGTGTGGAGAGGGGGGGTGCCAGCTCAGGTGTCGTCCTCGTCATCTGACCGCGGTTCAAAATTACGAGGTCCGTCCCAAAATAGCCCTAGTGTTGCTTCAAACGAGACGTTAATATAACTAAACTAAACTAACTAAACTTGCAAGCTTTCGTAAACAGGTTTTATACTTGCCCAATTTTTTCTTGTTCACGGGGACGTTACCCATTAATACGTTCAAGCAAATTTCGCATAATGCTAGAATTTGTGAAGCTGAGGCTGTTTTTAGCAGTGATCGTCTTTGTTTCGGAGATGCTTTTGAAAGCAAATCCACAAATGAATAATGACCGCTCCGTTTATTTTTCATTTTGGTCTGTAAATCCAGTAAATACCACTACTATCTGGAAACAAACTATCGCGTAGTCTATATTCCTCGCTCGTAAGAAGATGTATGTCAACCAACAAGTAAGAAAAAGGATCGGAAGTCGCGCTTTTATAAGCCTCGAGAAAAAATTTGGATTTTGATGGATACAACTGTCGGCCTAAACAATTTATTTGATTCATATCTCTAGCATTTTTAAACAGAATCATGTAGTACGTGTTCAAACTTATGGTCCTTAGGTATTTGTTTTGAAAATAAAGATTCTGAAGAATGAGTATACAACTCACTCTGCAATGATGCGAAATGACTGTAAAGAGCTGCGCGACTTTTTCATCCAAAAATAGCATTAAATCATCAATAATGAGCAAATCCACATCCTCATAATTCTCGGGTAGACCATTTACGAACTCGATGTTCGCAGAAGCTTCATTTATGAATGACGGAGGGCTGTAGTAGTAACACCACTTAATGTTTTGCGGTTGGTAATCGTACACATTGTTGTGTAACATCTCACGAACCAAAGATGACTTTCCCGATTGGCTGGGACCGACGATGCAGCATGTTGAGGGATGTCTTAACTTCGGCATGCTTCACATACTTTCTTAAATTCTAACTCTGTTAATTGAACTCCTATAATTTGAGGCTTGAGATATCTTGATTCGTTCAGGTGAGCCGCTTCCGATCAGACGTGAAGAAATATTTTTCGACCGAGATGCTCGGACAGAAAGCAAGAGGTGTTTGTGATATTAACTTTTTCACTCGTATCTGCTGGTGAGTGCACGCATATATAACTTATAAGTAAAAAGAATTCTATTACGATGACGAGCAACAAGATAACTACTTGCAAAGATTTGTATTTTTCGTAAGTAGACATCTTTATAAAGAGAATCTTTTACATAATACGTTAAAGACTTGTTCGTGAATGAATGTTCTCCTGCTCGGATCGCTATTTATAAGCCGTTGCGAGAATGACAGTAGAAACCCTATTTTTATGATAGTCATTTCATCGCAGAATAAAGATTGAGATATTTATAAAAACAATTCCTCGTTAATCGGAGCTATCGCAGCGAGGTGCGTTAAATCCGTTGCGCAGAATCGATCAATCTCTTCCATTTTAATCGCAGAGAAGTCGAGCGCTTACTTTTATAAACGCAAAAACCCCTCCTCTCCCCCTATATCAGTGTTTATATTTTTACTAACTAGATTCGAACTCGTATCCCCAATTTCCAAAAAAGATTCGATAGTCTAGGAATATTTTGCGCGTTCTTTACCTCCTAGACTATCGAAACTCTAGCAATTAAATTGTGAAACGCCTTTTAACCAACTGAACGATTTTCTACCTAATGCACTGTTCAAGGTTCCCCTCTATTACATATTTACGAATTATTTAAATTTAATCTTGAGTCGCATTTCAAAACCCTTTGATGAGGCATTCAAAGATATATTTTTGGTTTTTCTTCGCCTATATATTTTTGGTTTTTCTTCGCCTTGAATCACTTTACTCTAACACAGTTGTTAGACATAATGACAATAACGCTAATTTCAGACTAGTTAGGCTTGGTTTGAATTATGCGAATGCTTTGCGAAAACACTTCTTCCGTTATACTTATCCGTTAATCGAATAACTGGTTTTCGTTTAGTCGCAGCGAAGGAACGACCCATTTCCTCTTTTGCTGATGATATTCACTTGCGTTGTTCATTCAACCGGATTTATTTTCCACTTTCTCTCTCTGCTTACAACTCACCGATGGCATTCTCTCGTCTTGCGATTCATAAGAGCTCTCTCGTCAAAAATTATGTATAAGTCTGTATCACTTTGCAAAGTGATGCAGAGTTATACATTTATATACTACTTTTTCACTATTTCCCTCCAAAATTTCCTCAATGTTTCGTAATATTCTCCCCATTTTCCCCTATTTGTCACTGAAATGTCCCATTATTTTTCCTCAAAATTTTCAGAATCTATTCCAGTTTTACACTGAAATTTTTACTTTTTCTCTCTAAAATTTCCTCTATGTATCGTGATATTTCTCCCCATATTACCCAGCATTTCTCCTATATTCACTAAAATTTCCCCTATTTTTCCTTAATATTTTCAGAATTTTATCCAATTTTACACTGAAATTTTCATTATTTCTCTCTAAAATTTCCTCTATTTTTCGCAACATTTCTCACCATTTTCCACAGCATTTTCAAATTTGTCACTGAAATTTCCCTTTATTTTTCCTTAAAATTTTCTCAATTTTTTCATTTTTACACTGAAATTTTCACTTTTTCTAAAACATTTCCTTTATGTTTCGTAACTTTTCTCCCCATTTTCGTCAGCATTTCTTATATTTGTCATTAAAATTTCACTTAATTTTTCCCTAACATTTTCAGAATTTTTTCCAGTTTTACACTGAAATTTTCACTATTTCTCTCTAAAATTTCCTCAATGTATCATGATATTTCTCCCCATATTACTCAGCAATTCTCCTATATTCAATAAAATTTCCCCTATTTTTCCTTAAAATTTTCAAAATTTTATCCAGTTTTGCACTGAAATTTTCACTATTTCTCTCTAAAATTTATTTTCTATCGTGA